>PVIC010026472.1:14036-24511 GCA_004025085.1 Thryonomys swinderianus | reverse complement strand
TGCTAGACTTAATTACCAAATTTGGTAGTGTTGCTGGATACAGGGTCAATGCTCAAAAATCAACAGCCTTTGTCTACACAAACAACAGATTCACTGAAAGAAAAATTGGGGAGGCAATCCCTTTCACAGTAGCACCCAGAAAAATGAAATATCTAGGAATCAACCTAACAAAGGAAGTGAAAGACCTCTACTCTGAAAAACTATAGGACTCTGAAAACTGAGGTAGAAAAGGAAACCAGAAACTGGAAAGATATTCCTTGTTCCTGGGTCAGGAGAACCAACATTGTCAAAATGGCTATACTCCCACAACTACTATATAGATTCAATGCAATTCCAATTGAAATTCCAATGGTATACTTCACAGAGCTAGAGAAAATAATACAAAAATTCATCTGGAACCACAGGAAACCTAGAATAGCAAAAGCAATTCTAAGCAACCACGACATGGCAGGGGGTATTACAATCCCCAATTTAAAACTACTATAAAGCCGCTGTGATAAAAACTGCATGGTACTGGGAAAGTAACAGACCCAAGGACCAGTGGAATAGATTAGAAGACCCAGAAACAACTCCAGATACACTAAGTCACCTTATCTTTGACAAAGGAGCCAAACATCCCCAATGGAAGAAAGACAGCCTCTTTAACAAATGTTGCTGGAAAAACTGGACTTTAGCCTGCCAAAAGTTAAAGCTGGACGTATCTCCTTCACCATGCACAAAACTAAACTCACAGTGGATACGAGACTTAAACATTAAAACAGAAACAATAAGCCTACTGGAAAACAGGCTAGGTAAAACTCTTGGAGACATTGGCTTAGGCAGAGACTTTATGAATAAAACCTCCCTAGCACAAGAACTAGCAAAAAGAATCAACAAATGGGATCTCATTCTACTGAAAAGCTTCTGCACAGCAAAAGAAGTCGCTGGCACTGCTAGAAGACAACCAACAACATGGGAAAAAATCTTTACTAGCTGTGTATCAGACAAAGGGCTATTATCGACAATATATAAAGAACTCAAACAGATCAGCCTCCCCAAATTTAAAGACCCAATTCAAAAATGGGCATCTGAAATGAACAGACACTTCTCAGAGGCAGAAGTCAAAGCAGCTAAGAAACATATGAAGAAATGTTCAACATCACTGGTCATTCGAGAGATGCAAATGAAAACAACATTGAGATTTCACCTCACTCCACAAAGAATGGCCGCGATCACAAAATCAACCAACAATAAATGCTGGCATGGCTGTGGGGAGAAAGGAACCCTTCTACACTGTTGGTGGGATTGCAGACTTGTGCAACCATTGTGGAGATCTGTGTGGAGATTTCTCAGAAAACTAGGACTATGGGTCCCACTTGACCCTGCCATCCCCCTGCTAGGAATATACCCAAAAGAATTTAAAAACTCACATTGGAAAGACAGATGTACACCCTTGTTCATAGCAGCTCAGTTTGTGATAGCTCAATCTTGGAAATAACCCAAATGTCCATCAACTGGAGAGTGGATAAAGAAGATGTGGTTTTTTAAATAAAATGGAGTATTATTCTGCCATAAAGAATGACAAGATCGATCCATTTAGGTGCAAATGGAGACACCTGGAGGATGTACTAATAAGTGAAATCCATAGATCACAGATAGACAATTTCCGGATCTTCTCTTTGGCATGAACACCTGTAGATTCAAATGAGCTCTAGAAAGTAGGACAGCTTTTTATAGAGTGGAATATTTCTATAGGAAACTTGGTGTGGGAATGTGATGAGGGGAAGGAATAAATACGATACAGAAAGAAAATAAAAGAGCATGTATAAAGGGGGGAGGAGGGGTGGGTGGGTAGGGATATGGGTAAAAATGAGAATTAACTCATGTCATATACTGGTACAAATTCCCCAATGTAATATGTAATATTGAGATGTATATAAATTGTACCAATAAAGAATTCAATTAAAAAAGATTTAGGACTGTTTCAAAGACTTTATACTTCTTTTTTGTCTTTTGGTAAGCTCATATTAATTTACCCATTAAAATAATGAAAGAAAGGAGATACAGTGGCATTATTTCACATAATCTAATAGCAGCACACAAAACACCCATCCACCAATTTCTGGGTAGCTGACAGGCCTTAAGTCCTAGAGACTGCTTATAATTCCACTATAGTTACAAAACTGTAAAAAACAGAATAGCTTCTGAATTTCAAAAGAATCAGCTTTTATCAACTGATTGAGAAGTGATTTATTAATGATAAAATTTATACAGGTCCTAAAACTGAGTAAGAAGGAAGATACACCATAGGCTGGCCATGTTTGCCTTTCATAAAGAAAAGCCAGGTCTTATATGGAGAAAAATAAATGGATGCTAAATTAGTAATGATTAAGTAGGTTACAAGGAAGGTACATGGCCCATCAAGAGCTCTGTGATAAATGGGTCCTCCAAATTATTCCTCTCTGAAACACCAGCATGTGTTGGCTCAGACTTTAGTTTTCCTCAGCTGGGACATGTAAATGAAGTGCATTTTTCAGGCTCATTTTTAGGTACCTTCTAACATAACTACCAAGGAGAGACAAGTGACCAGAGTAAGTTTGAGGCAAACCACACTTTCTCTCATCTGTGCAGAGACTTTGTGGTCTTTGAACCTAAGAAACCCCATTTCCTGTTTGGGGAGCGGCATAAAGATCCAGGAAGTACTTATGTACAAAGAAGCACGGAAGAGCACTTAGAGATCTTGAGCTCTGAGCCCGAGGCAGAGCAAAACACGCTCTGTGGAGGGATCTGGGTGACATGCTGCTATCGTACCTGCTGTGGGTGTTAATAGCCTTCATCTGTTATGGTATGGATGGTTCAAACATGGTCAGGATTGTGAGGGATGAAATGATTGCACACAGGCAAATGGTACTTCCTGTGGGATAAAGGAGGAAAGGGGGACGAGTGAACAGCATGTAAACTATGACTTCAGTTTGGTTTGTCTTTGGGTCCTAAATTAGTCTAATTCTTACAGTATTTGATTCAGTACATCAGAAAATGGTTTTCTCTTTGTTCCTGCAGGATTCAGTGAGGCTCAGAAAGTGACTCAAGCCCAACGAGCCGTATCTAAGCAGCAGGAAGGAGTCACACTGCACTGTTCATATGAGACAACCTGGACCATTTACTTTCTTTCTTGGTACAAGCAACTTCCTAGTGGAGAGATGACTTTCCTTATTAATCAGGGATCTAATAGTGGAAATGCCTGGAGTGGTCGCTATTCTGTTAGATTCCAAAAAGCAGCTAAATCCATCAGCCTTATTATTTCACATTTGCTGATGGAAGATTCTGCAAAGTATTTCTGTGCTCTTAGGCAATCTCACAGTGTTTAAAGTGATAGTAAAAGCTGAACAAAAACTCCAAAGCTCCCTAATGACAGGCCCTGCTGCAGGAGCCCAGCTGAAAACACCCCTGCATGTTCCAGCCCAGAATAGGGTACAGTGGTTGCCTCATTTGTGGTCAGGATCAGAAGATTAAATTCTAAGTAAAACTTCTTCAGTCTCATTTGAAAACAGGTGTTCTGAGTAAATTTCTGCTAATATAGTCTGTCTTGAATTTTTTAGTCAAAAAGAATCATACCAGACATTTATGAAGTTGCCCAAAGTTAAAACAACCTCTCATTATTTTAACTGTCAGTTTCAACTAAAGATGCCCACAGCACAAATATGGATTGGGTCATAATTTCCATAGTCCTTTTCCATTATGGTTATGTCTGACAGGTACAATCAGAATCAGAATCACTAAGAGTGGTTTAGGACAGTAGAGTGGTTATATGAATTAGGCCTCATGCAATTGCTAAAGCAGTTGGGGGGTTTTTTGCAAAACTATTTACTGAGCTGGAATTGACTCATGGCCAGGAAGACTCACATTTGGGAAGAGAACTTGGATAGAACAGGCACTTGGAGGAGCTGTGAGTTAGAGTAGGAAGACAATTAAAATCACCAAGGACAAAGTAAAACTTGCCTGTTTTTCAGGCAATCTACTCTCAATCTACGCTCACTTCATAGGTGACCTTCAAGAAAGGCAAGGTTATTTGCCATCATGTTATTTACAGACTTGGGAAAGGGAAAAAGAGCTGAAGGAGGAGACAAGTGGGAGGTGGAAGAGTTGTGTCAGTAATCAGATGAGCTGGCAGGCAGATCAGCAGCAGCATGGGCAACCTGCTCCTGGCCTGGAGCCCGCAAAGGGCAGAGTATGTTAGTGGCTGCTATATCACATCATCTTCCACATCTTTCCTGGTCGACCCTGCACTAAAACAAGATAGGGAAATGAATTCTGGGAAATTGTATTTCCAGAGTTAAATTGAGACAGTAAAAGGCCATGTGAATACTTCCTTTCCAACCTTACACATAGGCCTCCTTAAAAAAATACTTAAAATCTCAAATGAAAGCAATAAACCAATTATGCTTTCTACTCATATGATGCAATTATTCCTTACTTAACCAACAGATGCAAAGTTAGTCCCCAAGAGTATACAAAGTTTATGTACCTGTCTGTGTGTTGGTTATGACTTTGCTAGACAAGTCCCAATCTCCCATTAATTTCCTGAAACTTAAATACTTATATATAAGATGACCTCTCATTAACATGTCTTATGCTACCAAATGCAAGCAAACAGGAAGAAATTAAACCATGTCATAATAAAAGGAAATTTCATAATTTACAGTCTTTATGTCACACTTACATGATTGTAGCTGGTTTTCAGAACTGCCTGATTGCACAGTCATTCCACCGGCCCTGGGCACGTAACAAAGTGTTCTCACTAGTACACTTGACTTCCTATGAAACCAGCCATTTAGTCTAGGGAAATCCTGTACAGAAAGGCAAAAACCTGGATAGGAAGCTCTGTAAATTCCACTGCACTGACTTTAGCAGGAGAGTCATAAGGCAACCACATGTAGGCAAATCCACATTGGAGTACCAGTTGAGGTAATAAACAAAAACAGTGCCATGATCTTCTCAACAGCCAGAGACAGTTCATATGCTTTGCTCTGAGGAACACCACTAAGAATAATGCACAATTTCTTTTCATGAGCAGCAACAGAGGTAAAAAAAAAAAAGAGAGAAATTTTAAAAGTCCTTAACATAAAATAAACCACTCAAGCATCTTATGAACATGAAATTTTAAATTGTCCATATTAAAGATCACTGTTAAGCCAAGCATAGTGACAGATAGCTACAGTCACATCTACTTAGTAGAATAAGGTGACGGGACTGAGAAATTGAGGCTACAGCCCAGAAAACATAGCCATACCGTGCTCACAACCAAACAAAACACTCTTAAGGGGTAGAATGTCCATTCAGAGACTGGACATTTCATATCTGTATTTTATATGTTCAAGTACCCACTATGTTGCCCAGGCTGTCCTTTAACTCCTGGGTTCAAGCAATCTTCCTATCTCAGTCTCCAGAGAAGCTGGGACTCTAGGCATGCCCAGAAAACACGGCTCTGCCAAGCGTATATCTAAAAAAAGGACTCAAATTCAGAATATATTCATACTGCATAAAATCAATAAGAAAAGAAAGAACTGGTTTAAAACGTTTACAACAATAGCTTCAAAAATATGATACTGCATAGTAAATAAAGTATGAAAACATACTTAATAGTGTTACCCAGTAGGGGAATGAAAACAAAAGCCACATGAATGTTCTGTCTACATTCATTTAGTGCCAGAGCACAACCATGATCTGTGTCATTATTTTTCTTTATGCTTAAGGGCTTCAAGAGCATAAGAAAAGCAATGACCACTTTCAGTAAAAGAGATGGTTATAGAAAGTTCAGTCATCCAATCCTTGTGGAGAGAAGAAAAAGCAGTAATGAATCAAAAACCTGGATACTGAGGCAGGTTTTAACTATAAATCAGAAGTTGCACTTTATTGGGCTCTTGCTAGATGAGACACAGTATTAATAGAATGGAGAATCATTTAATTTAAGCATTTAATTTGATCATTTAATTTAAACATCAATGGCTGGTGACACAGGCTTTATTGATTTCATTTTAAAATTTGGAACATGAGTCATAACTTTCCCTATTTTTTTTTACAGCATCCCTGTCTTGCCTGAGTGCAGTTTCTGTAAGTGCTTTGCAAACGAAGGTGTTAGCTATGGAGAAGCAACAGCTGCGGCGTGGAGATATCACCTGCTGACATTATTGAGTTCCACTGATTCCAAAGGGAAACGGGGAGAAAAGGGTGCCAGACCGAGGTACACATTGCTCAAGGGTCAGTAGATTTAAAAGTCATGAACAAAATTAGCACTAAGTAGTTAGTTAGTTAATTAACTAAGTAGTTAATTAGAACTAAGTAGTTAGCAGCGCCAAGATCCTTGGCGAGTCTGCTCAATAGGGTGCTGGAAAGTGTGCAGGACTAGAAGAGCAGATCTTCCTGAACACTCTTGGGCGTTTCCGTATCAGCACCTCTGTCCTTGCCTTTGCCCTCTCTGCCTGTAGTGCTTTCTCCTGAATAGCTCTGTGGTTTTCTTCTTCGTTTTCTCTGTCATTTTTCACTACCTTGTTCCAAGTGTCCACAACTGAAGCGGGACTTGGCTAAAGGGCTGCCACCTGGTGTCCAACTACGCTATTTTGTGACTTTCTCTCTGGCTTCCTTGCTGCCCTCTAGTGTTCATGGACTAAATTGAGGGCCGCCATTGCTGAACCGTGGTCAATAAACTTCCTTCTCTTTGCGTGTTCAGGTTGGCCACTCAATCAATGTAAAGCGAAACTCGGTCTTATTATGGAGCTGAGTATAAACAGTGCAGGATTCCGGGGAGCACAGCGGGGCCTGGAAGTCTGGGTTCTGACACAAAGCAAGTCGTGGTGCTTCTATCCCACAGGGTGCAGCTACTGAGGAAATTACTTGGCCAGGGTAACTGATCCACTGGTACCGGAGAGGTGACTCTAAGTGTGTGAGAATTTTGGGAACATTCTAGATTTAAGTAATAATAGACTTCATTGAGATATAAGGGCGCTACTCAGTGCTGTGTTCTGAATGTCTGTAAGTGGGTACTTCTTACATGCATGAGAAGGAGAAATGCCAGTTTCATTACAGATGTTTTACATTATTAGGAAAGCTGAAATCTATTGAATGAGATATAGTGATAAATAGCTCATGGTACTTACATTTTATTGTCCAGAACAGGATAAAGGGCAATCCAAAACTGCTAAGTCTGGAGAGAATATAGTTTATGTTAAAACATAATTAAGTAAAAGAAATCAGGATTCTGCCATTAAGAAAGAAGAAACCTGCCATTTGTATGGATCTTTGGTATAGCTTCAATATTAAAGGGCTCCCATAGCATGAGGCATAATATGTGATTTGTGAGCCAACATCTTTGCAACATTGGTGTAAGATTGGAGTTTGGGATATGCTACCATTGTGGCTTAAGAGAGGGTGAGGGATATTCATCCAGTCTTTGGATTTGACAGGCTGGTAAAAAGGAAGAGAGAAAGAGAAGTGTGAGAGTATTGGCGACATTTACAAAACAACTTTGGAATAATTGCCTTTGGGGTTATATTAGATAAAGCAGGAAGGGATAAGAGGGTTGACCTTTAGGAGAAAAGGTAGAAATATCAGCAGTAAATCATCCTTAGGTGTGACAGCCAGAAAGACTCGCAGGAAGCATAATTAGCCCAAAGAGTCCACTGCAGAGACTCAGGGAACAATTTCTAGGTAGTGAGTTCTGTGATAGCCTGGTTCCAGGGACAGTTTTTCAGTGTGCCATCTGCAATGCAAAGGGCCCCCCTTTGCTCTAGTGCTTCCATCTGCCAATAAAAATTTTTTATAGCTTTTCTAATGTAGTAGATGAGAGTGGAGTCCTTCTGGAAAGCCCAGAACTTGGTGATATTTACAGCACCTTCAGGGAGCTCTAAGAATCAATGACCATAATGCAGCCATGTTCCTCCATACCGGGACCCTGGGAAGCACATTCAGTCTCACATGATTGACTTCTTTCTACACTTGATCTTAGCCAAAAGGCCGAGAAGCGATGATGATTGACTTCTTTCTGAGGGGAACCATTTACTAGGGGATTTGACTTTGTCCTTTGGTGTTCAAAGCTGATCTGCCTCTTGTCTTCCAATGAAAACCTTTCCTCTTGGCCTCCAAATTCCCATCCTGTCAAAAACAAAAATTTGGGGCCGGGGGCATACTTCACTGATACCTTACTTTCTTAATATGCGTGCAGTCCTGGATATCATCACTGGCACTGAAAAGGAAAATGTAGTTCAGTGCCTGTGTGAAAAATCCTGCCACACACCTCAACTGACTTGCCCTCCTGTCTTCAGGGTTGCGTTATTTCCTTGTTGTCTTTATTCTCCCTCAGTTAAAATGAAACTGAACCAAAATGAACCCAACATAGGTTTGTAGGTAGCACCTAGATATGTTTTATCACTAGTAAAATCCAGGCATTATTCTTGCAACTTTGAGGTCTTTGGCTTATTTTCTACCATCTTTTTGTTAGTATCATCATCACAAATAGCAAACATATTGAAGAGTTTAGTGAAGTACGCTTGCTTAAACTATAACCTTCTTTCTTTCTTTCTTTCTTTCTTTCTTTCTTTCTTTCTTTCTTTCTTTCTTTCTTTCTTTGTAATGGGAATTGAACTTGGGAACTTGCACTTGTGAGGCAGATGCTGGAACCATTGAGCTAAATCCCCAGCATTTAAGCTATCATCTCAATACCATGCAATTTAAATATCCACCTGAGCCATTTAGAAAGAAGCCTGAACTCAATAACTTTAAAGACCATTAGTTAGAATTTACTTACCATCAATGCCCATAGCCACATGTTAGAAAGATTTTGTGATAATTCTCCAGACAGCAGCTGCTCTATCCAAAATCTCATGTCTAGTCTAAAATCACCTATACTTACCTTTTCATATTCAGATCCTCCAGCTGCACTTGCTATTTGAATGTATTTGATCATCTAGTTCTTATATCCCTTTAGTGTCATCTTATTTGTTATCTTCTTTTGTGGTCTTACCTGGAATTTATGATTTGTTACTTCTAATCTCTTGTCATTGACCACAGCATTCTTGTTCCAGTTCTTTATCATAGCAGTAATTATATTAATTCCCACTCATGGATCAATTTCGTCTTAATAATGCAGATTGGTGTAGCTGAAATATGTTACTGTCTATACTAACTAGGCCTACAGTGTTGCCAGAAAAGTAAGGATTTTCTCTATGATCTTTTTTCACTGCCATTTATGACAGGACCTATTTCAAAACTTTTCACAGACCTCAGAATTCCCATTCCAAATAATCTACATTCAGTCTCTCTTGAAGACAGTTAATCTCTATTTACAAGGAAAAATCCATTAGAAAATAATAGATACTTTAAACTTCTACCCTCATACCCCACAGAATTACTTAAAACTGAACAGGTTCCTTTCCTCTTTTATTTAATAAAACCCAAAATGACTGTTTTTCTTACAAAAATGTGGTCCCGTAACCTCTGATTTTATTTCAAACTTATTTGTATTCTTAGAACTCTTATGCATGGCTTATAGGTTCTTTCCAGAACCATGTAAATCCACCACTATTAAAAAAATACTCCAATAACTACTTCAAAACCTCTGCCTAGTTTGCACAATGACATCAGATGACTCAGAAATCCCAGCAAAGAGATTTCTATATTTAACTTTTTCTTCCTTGTCTCATCTCCTTTACAGTGAAATAAGAGAAACTCGTAGAGTGTAAATGAAACAAATTAGCATTTCTTCTTAAAATTCCTTCTCCCATCTGCCACTACCCACTTCTGAATTGCTTCTTCACTCTTTGAATTCCTCTCCAGGGTTTTTATTTTCTTCACTATTCATCCCTGGAGTGTTTGGGCCCCTTAAGGATTTTCTGCAGCACCACTTTTCTACTGAGTTTTCTATGAGCATTTGTCTTTTTGATGTTGCACCTACTCTTTAGGGAAGCATTCTACCAAGACCATTCATAGGAGAGCAACTTCCGCTGGAGTGGAAAAGAAAAGTGTTAGGACATAACTCTCATGTTTCCTGGGAAAATTATTTAACTTCATAAGTGGGGAGATTACTCTAAAAGGTTACAGTGAGAAATGTGCAATGTTTATCTTTGATTCTGGACTCGTATTAATGAGAACAAGTAGTTTTGTTGCTTACTGTAATCTTGGACAAATTGCATCTTTTCTTCCAGTTTCCTAATTTTTAAAATGAAAATTATAACATTATTTACCTCATCTGATTAAACAATACTATTTCATTAGATTAATATAGCACCTTAATAAGCAGTCTCTTGACATCTGGAGGATATACTAATAAGTGAAATCAATAGATCACAGATAGACAATTTCAGGATCTTCTCTCTGGCATGAACATCTGTAGATGCAAATGAGTTCTAGAAAGTAGGACAGCTTTTATAGAGTGGAATATTTCTATAGGAAACGGTGTGGGAATGTGATGAGGGGAAGGAATAAATATGATACAGAAAGAAAAT
>PVIC010026472.1:0-13936 GCA_004025085.1 Thryonomys swinderianus | reverse complement strand
GCAGTCTCTTGAAACATTTTCACCAGATTGTACTGCAAACTAAGAAAATGAGAGTCCAAAACCCTTCTCAATTTCTTTCTTTACTTAGCCTCCAGGGGGCGATGTTACCTAGATTACATAACAGCACACGGAGGGTACATTCTGAACAGAACCAATGGCAAAGCAGTTGCTAAGGGAGTGTCTCTCAATGTTAGTCTCTAGGCCTTGTCTAAAGAGGAAACTCTCGAAGCCCAAAATTTCTCCTACAAGGACTATTAACACAATCTTTCTACTACTGGAGATCTCTCAGAATAGCACTCAATCTACTCATCGCCCAGCCATGCTCTTGGTGACCCTGCTCCTGCTTGGAATGCCCTTCACCCTGAGTAAGTAATGCTGAATCTTGCTTCCCCCTGAGGAACGTCTTCCCAATCAGAAACTGAAGGGAGCCCGTCGTGTCTCTGCAGGTAGGTCAGTCCTGGCATCACTGATCAAGTGTCCATGTTCCAGGAGGAAGCGGAGCCAAGTCGGTGACCCAGCTTGACCGCAGCGTTGCTGTCAAGGAAGGAGACTCTCTGCTGCTGAGATGCAACTACACCTATAGTGGAACGCCTTATCTCTTCTGGTACGTCCAGTATCCTGGCCAAGGCCTCCAGTTTCTCCTCAAATACTACTCAGGCTACCCTGTGGTTACAGGCAGCGGAGGCTTCATGGCTGAGTTTAAGAAGAGCGAAACCTCGTTCCACCTGAAGAAAGCTTCAGCCCACTGGAGTGACACAGCTACATACTACTGTGTCGTGGGTGGCACAGTGACTGAGGCTGGAGGGGGAGCTGGGCGCAAACCTCTGAAGCCTCTCGGTGACTGCGGTGACTGCGAGGCTCCACCAGCCTATTTGTAGCAAGGTCTTTCATATGATACAAGTGAGGAACGGAGAAACAGGATCTGCTGGACTCCTGAAAAGAAAGAGGAACGTCTGCAGTTCTCACTTTCACTGCTGGGTCACGTCAGACCAGATGTAGAACTGAAAGACTCGCGGGCATGTTCTCCTTTCGGATAGAAATACTGAATTCTACAAGGTTATGATTCTGATTTCAGTGCTGAAATCTTGATGTTTCCTGTTCTTTTCTCTAAAATGCTCCTTCAACTACTTTTTTGCTTTTCACTTCATATCAACTCCACTCGTGCAGTATTTCTTGCTAAAACCTCTGAGCTAACTTTGGCTTTTATTTTTTCCCCTCTTAACTACTCACGTCTCCATCAAGTCATCCAGTTTTCTTACTTGAAAATTAACTCATAGTGTAACTACCTCAATATCCTTGGCAGAACAGTGGCGGCTTCCACACGATCTGCCTGCTTCTCCTCTGACACTGTGTTCCTAATACAGCAGGCAGGAGGTATTAGTGAGGCCCTTTGAGTCATAGATCATGTCACCCCTGAGAAAATTCCCACAATAGCTGAGAGGAAAAAAAAATCTGTCAACATTGAATTCAGTTGTGAAAATATCTTATTGAAATGATAATAAAGTAAACAAATTTTCAGATAGAGAGAAATGAAGATAATTCATCAAGAATAGGCTTGTTCTAAAAGAAATAAAGAAGAAAATTGTTCAGGGATAAGGGAAATGATAGCAGAGGAAAATCTGGAACTCCAAGAGCGAAGAGCAACTGGAATAATAAACATATGTTAACATAGATGGAGCAATTTTAATTGTTTTTAAAAAGCTTTATTGAACTAGAAATACTATCCAAAAACTTCACACATTTGATGTGTACAAGTTGCTGAGTTTGGACATTTGTGTACAATCCGTGGAACCAGGATCACAGTCAAGGAATTTGATGTATGCACCTTCCTACAAGTTGCTTATGTAATTTTAGGTATTTACATAAGTGGAACTGTATAGTGTTTGTCTTTTTGTGACTGGCTCATTTGATTTAGAACAATGTCCTCCATGTATCATGTATGTCACCATGACTCCTGTGATGTCCTTCTTTTTCAGAGCTGAATAATGTCTAGTTGTATCACAGTGCTACATTTTTTATTCATTCATCTGTCAGAATACTTTTAAATTGTTTCTATGTTTTGGTGATTTAGAGTAACATATGCAAGACAATGAAGTGAAACACTATACATAGAGGTCATCTCAAAATGGAATACAGTTTTAAACATAAATCCTGAAACTATAAGACCACTAGGATAACATGTGGAGGAAAACTTTAATGAAATTGATTTCGGAAATCCGTATTTTTTGGCATGACAAAAAGGTACAAGGCACAGAAGCAAAGATATTTGAGTATAATTGTATCACACTAAAAAGCTTCTGTTCACTAAGATATGAAATGTTGGAAAATATTTTCAAACTGCAAATCTTATAGGATATTAGTGCAAAATATATAAGAAACTCTGATAATACAATAGCAAAAAAAAGAAAACCACAACTAACTAAAAAATGGCCTGATAACCTGGATAGAAATTTTTTCCAAAGAAGTTACAGTCAATAGCCAACAAAAAAAGGTGTGAACAGATGTTTGATATCACTAATCATCAGAATAATAGAAATCAAAGTTACAATAGGATCTCACCTTACATGTTATGATGGCTATTATATATGATAAAATGTTGATGGAGCTGTGTGAAACTAGAATTTTTATACACTTCCCCTGAAAATGTAAAATGGTCCAGTTGCCACAGAAAATGTGATGGGGATTTTCTTTAAAAAATTAAAAGTAGAACTAGATATTGTAGTTAATAACCTGTGGGTATATAACCAAAAGGAATGAAATTCAGACTGCAAGTACATACCAGTACTCCTTTGTTCACTGAAGTATTCCTCATAATTTTATTCTCTTGATTTATTTATATGATTTGTTGAAATCTATTGTTGTAACATTACTTTTCAAGATTTTCAAGTTCTAAAAATGGAAGGCAACTGACATAAAGAAGAAAGACTGTAACCTAAACCGTTGTAAGTTTTATGTGTTTTTCCTGAAGCATCAAAATAACACTAACAAGACTGTGAAAGGTTAATGGGAGGCTTGATGCAGTCCCAACAGAAATCACTAAAAACATAAAAAGAAATAGTTAAAGTAACTAGCTGAATTCTGTAAGTAGATAAGTAGCTGAACGGTAAATAGATACCAAAATAAAGTTCATTTCAAATCAGTGAAGTGGGGATTAGAAGGAAGAGCTGCTAGCAGAGCCTGGGAGGTGTGGGAGGGGCACAGATGCAGCTGAATAGAAGGAATAGCTTCCGGTAGCCTATGACAGTAGGGTAAGGATGGTGGGTAGCAGTGAAGGTATTTTAAAATAAATAAAAGAGAGGATCAGAAATAATATATATCTGAGGTGGTAAATATATCAATTATTCTGGTCTTATCATTATACATCATACATATGTTGAAGCCATACTGCATCCAACAAATATCTACAAATACCATGTGTTCATTAAAAAATTTTAAAATAAAGCTCACGCCTGTAATCCCAGCACTCGGGAGGCAGAGGCAGGAGGATTGCTGAGTTGGAGGCTTGCCTGGGCTACGTAGTGAGCTCAGGGCCAGCCTTAACTATAAAAGTGAGACCCTGTCTAAAAAAAAAAAAAGGCATTTATTATCACAATACATTTAATTCTGACACATATATTTTTTTAATAAAATGCTCTTTACATTTTGAGCAGGAAAATAAACCACACCATTAATATTATTTCTGTATAAATTAAGGACAATGAACAACTCTCACCAGCTAATCCACATGGTATTACTGATAGTTTTAATGATGGAGCAAAAAAGTCTTGGGGGCTGGGGATGGGAGCTGGGCATGGTGGCTCATGCCTGTAATCCCAGCATTTGGAAGGCTGAGGCAACAGGATTGCCATGAGGCTGAGCCTGGCCTAGGCTGCACAGTGAATTCAATGCTGGCCTGAAGTGCAAAGTGAGACCCTGTCTCAAAAATCTCAAAAAATTCAAGAAAAAAAGAAAAAAAATTTTTGCAGATTTTATTGATTTCTGTATTAGTATCTGTGAAGGGAAAATGACGCATTAGTTTCATATAAAAATTTTGGCAAATTACTTTCACTTAAAGCAAGGTTGTTTTCTTGATATACGATTTTAAGCATCAGAACTTTCTAAACTTTCTGCTTGATTTTTCTATAAAGCTAAATCTGCTTTAAAAGTAGACTGTTAACTTTTTAAAAAAATTTAAAAAATTGACCTATTGCTACCTTTTATATACACATTCTGATCACAATCAATATTGAGAATTTGTACCAGTACATGACACAACATAGTTTTCCCATTCCCCTGCCCACTCTATAATTCTCACCCCCTATATACATAAGCTTTATTTCCCTTTTTTTAACTATCAGTTTTTTTCTTTCCCTTCTTTACTAATCCCTAAACCCCTTTTCCTTTTTTTTTTTTTTTTTTTTGTTTTGAGACAAGGTCTCTCTTTGTAGTTCAGGCTGGTCCTGAACTCACTATGTAGCCCAGGCAAACCTCAAACTCGGCAACCCTCCTACCTCTACCTCTTGAGTGCTGGGATTACAGGTGTGGGCCACCACGCCCGGCACTGAGGTGTGTGGAATTGATTGCTGGTGGATGTAGTCGCTACGCCCGGTATTGTTGTATGTGGTTACTGGGATCAAACCAGGGACCTTGTGCTTGCTAGGCAGGTGCCGGAACCACTGAGCTGGATCTCTGGCCCGCTTTGAATATTTTCTTACTATTTCACAATATCTATCATACATTTTAGAACTCATTTAAACCTTTAGTTTCTCCTATCAGAGAAAAGATACAATATCCATCTGTGACCTATTTATTTCACTTATGAGTATATCCTCAAGGTATGTCCATTTGAGTATAAATGATTCAAGTTTATCATTCTTTATGGCAGAATAATACTGTTTTATTAAAAAGCCACATCTTTATCCAGTCTCCAGTTGATGGGCATTTGGGTTGTTTCCAAGATTCAGCTATCACAAAGTGACGTGCTATAAACATGGGTACACATATGCCATTGTGATATGAATCTTTTAATTCCTTCATGTATATACCTAGCAGGGGAATAGCAGGGTCAAATGGGATCTCTTCTCCCAGTTTTTTGAGGAATCTCCACACTGGCTGCACCAATCTACATTTCCAACAGTGGAGAAGGTTCTTTTCTCCTGCAGCCTTGCCAGCATTTGTTGTTGTTTTTCGTGATAGCAGCCATTCTTTGTGGAGTGAGATGAAATCACAGTATTGTTTTTATCTTCATCTCTCAAATGGCCAGCAATGTTGAGTATTTCTTCATGTTTCCCAGCTGCTTTTACGTCTTCCTCTGAAAAGTGTGTATTCATTTCAGATGCCTATTTTTGAATTGGATCTTTAAATTTGGGAGGGATGATTTTTTTAAAGCTCCTTATATACTCTAGATAATAGCCTTTTGTCTGAGAAATAGTTGTTAAATATTTTTTTCCTATATTGTTGGTTGTTTTTTCACTTGCTGGTGGTTTCTCTCGTTGTGCAGTAACTTTTAAATGGGATGAGATCCCAGTTATTGACTCCTTCTGCTACTTCTAACTTAATTTTGTCCTCACTTGACTTATATAAGAAAAGTTATTACCATATACTGGTACAAATTCCCCAATGTTGAGTGTGATTTTTGAGCTGTATATAAAATGTACCAATAAATAATTCAATTAAAAAAATCTCAGTTGTATCATCTGTATACTAGAAAACATTATTATCCTTATTCTCTTAGAAGTTGTTTCAATGATACTATAAAATATCTTTCAAAGATCTATCTCATACTTTAGCATAGTGTTAACCTCTAATAAATTATAAGAAATAGACATCCACATAAGAAACATTTTTTGATTATTATACATATAGTACATCAAGGAAAGGGAGCTGAACTTTGAACCTATGGATATAAAACTTAAGCCAAGTACTTTCAATTTGTGGTATCACATATATTTTCTTGCACACATATTTTGGGAGTTAAGAATGGGCAGAACAGAAGGAAGTGAAGGAAAGAAAGTCTAGGGGGAACATTTCAAAACTGCAGAACACATCTCTGTGTATTCAGTCACTCAGATAAACACTCGATGTCTGTTGATTTGCAGACCTGACAGAAGAGAACATGGCACAACATGTAACTTTTGATCGATTTGTTGCCCTGGATCTGGTCCACAAGTTTCTGCCAAGTTATAAATGCCAGGTTCTCTACAGCTATTTCTTTCTTATAATCAGGAAACAGATACTCATTTCTCTTTTGTGCTGACACTTCCCTGTTTATTCACTGCAGTCACATCTCTCTTATGGTTTCACCATCTAGGTGGAGTGATTTCTCTTTATTCCCAAAGACTGTTATTTAAGCCAGTTGTTAAGAGAGGAAATGAAGCTATGCCTTCATTATTTTCCTTGTCAAATGGACAAAATACCTGATATCTGCAACTTAAAGGAGAAATTTATTTTGGTGACAATGTCTGGCAAGACGGAAAGTTCTGGTCCAGGGTTGTAGCTCGGTGGAGACCAGTTGTCTAGCATATGCAAAGCTCTGAGTTCAATTCTGAGCACAGATAAAAACAAACCAATTCAAAAAGCTCTGTTAAAAGTTTTCTGTTTTCTTTTGTTCAAAGTCTAATTTCAATCAGAAATACATAAGGCATATCGCTTCTTGGTCTTTTGGCTAAGATCAAGTGTAGAAATACATAAGGCTTTCCATCAGAAGTACTAAAGGTAGATGAGCATTTGTGGTAAGAAATAGAAATTCAGCTTTGCCAGGAGAAAAGAGTAGCTTTGTGTTCCAAGGAGAAGTAAGCAGGTCATGCCATTCTGACAGCTCGGCAAGAATTAGTAAGGCCCAGAGAGTGGGATGGCTGATGATTAGAAAGGCTTCCTGGGCTTGCCAAATGTTACTGAGGAGATATAAACCTTAAAATAAATTTTTTCTACTTACAAATGTATATTTCCATTGTATAGTATATATTCTACATAGACATGAGTAGTTCTGTTACATATCTGATAGAAACAGGTGACTGCACCTTGGATGACATTTTAACATTCCTGCATCCCCCATGAGAGTTATGTTTGTTTTTCTACCTGCAAACCTTAATGACTTTATAGTTTATTGATTTGTCTGACCGATGATAGAACAAAGAATGAAGTTCATCTCAGATTGCCTTTATAGTCCCAGACACCACTCTGTTTGGGAACCATAACCTCTTAACTTTGGAATGTCTTCGGGATGGCTACTTGGCCGTGACAAGTGGAGAGGACCTTGAGCTTCAGCTCAGATCTGTAGCCTCACTGTGAGAAGCCAACAACAGGACATGGGACGCAGGCACACTAGCTTGAGATTACTTGAGTTCCTTGTGAGAAAAGGGTAAAAAGGATGTAAATTCTGTAGAAATCCCAAACTTGTGTCTTGTACTGTCTTCACCGTCAGCAGGGAGCAGAGGACCTGATGTCTGCGTGCCAAAGAAGGTAGAGAGATGAATATTCTATTCTTTTTGTTTTAACAGGTATAAGCACAGGGTCAATTGCTAGTTTGTATATAATGAATTTAAACTGAAGTTAAAAAAAAAGACGATGAAGAAGTGCCTTTATTATCAGGAAAGAAGAACATCCTCTAAATTTCAGTCTCATGGTCTAAGACTGAGTCATCTACTTCTGTGCTTTTGATTCTTTTGGCACCTGCAGCCTGTCCCCAGTTCTGCTGCTGTGGTCATGGCAACCAATGTCATGACAGCAAATTTATTCTCAGCAGGTGTTCTGGAAAACATAAATTGAGTTAAATATATTTAGTATTTGAAAAAAGTACAGAAATGCAAATACATAGCATTCAATAAATATTATTCATGAGTGACATGGATGTCATAATTTCCTCTGCAGTGGCCATGATAATATTCAGTTCTGCCTTCACTTTTTATCATTATGTAGTACAAAACTCCGGGTGGGCCCAATATCAACATTGGACCATCACAGTAGCTTTTCGTACCTTGCTGCTCCTATCCCTTAGTTATATTACCTTTTTTTGTTGTTGTTGCAGAAATGGAGCAGAGGAACTTTCTCCAGACACATGTACACATTTATATTTACATCTCAAGTAGGTGAAGAGCTTTGTGTACTCTGCTCCTCGAAGTTTCATTTTAAATTATCTTTTCTCATAAATGTACTTTTCTATGAATTCTATAATAATGAAAAACAAAGAATTGTATGAATAATGCACTTGGCCCTCAGAAGAAGTAAAATGTAGGCTATTTATGAAGTGGATTGTATACTAATTATAACTAATGAAAAATCTAAATCACTAAAGAAGTAGTTGTTTATAAGAAACTCAATAAGTAAAAGTTGTTTTGATGAATTAACCAAGAACACAGACCAATTAATTAATTTAGTTTATCAAGAAAGGAAATTAAGTCTGAGATGTCAAAATTAAGCTTTAGTTCTTTATACTGTAAACACTTTTTAAAAATTAGAATTAAGTAAAGTAAGTTAATTGGCTCAAAAATTGAGCAAGAAGTTTAGCCTTGGAATTAGAATATAATCGCAGACCTGGATAAAAGTGGGTGGAACAGATTGTCCTACTGAGAGGCCCACAATCGATGGAGTAAAAACTTTCAACTAGAGTTGACAGCTCCGTAACTGGTGTTACAGCTCGCGTTACGGACTTCAGTGAATGTACGTGAATGATTAGGACTTGTTTTGTATCAAAGCAGAAATTATATGAATTTACAGAGCTGGTCCTGCATCCACTTGTTAATACTTCCTCTTTCAGCTTCTAGCCCACAACATGCAGCAAGTCTATAGTCCAGAATGAAAAGGTAACTCATACTCTGAAAAGGTAACTCATTCTCAAGACAGCTGCATAGCTGTCTTGCAGTGCATTTGCAGCAATACTAATCTCATCTATACAGGTTTTACATTTCAATACATACTACACCCACGTGACAAGATCTAGTCTCTTGAACACTATACTAGTGCACAAATGTGTATGGTTGCACATTAATCCAACATTTATTAACTGTATTTTGAAATTTTCCTTCTTAGCAATTCCTGGAGTCACATCAGTGAAAGCAGTGTCGTCTTTCAGGGTGATTTAAACAAGTTCAATTAGAGTGCGGCATGGTGGGGGCTTTGCTTGAAAGGAACCAGAGACTAAACAACAGCACAATGCAGAATATAATTAACATACACTCAATTAAACAATACACAAGAGGAATATTCATCTATAATTTTGTAAAAAAATAGGTCAGTAATAGGGTATTTACCCCAGTACATGACTTTGATAGTATATAATGTAGCTTTGTGTGTCTCACACACACACACATACACACACACTCCTCTACATTACATTAACATGCTTGTTGAGATTACCAAAAATGATAAGTTGATTTTTCCCATTATCGTCTTTTACTTTGTAGTTCTGTTTTTAAGGTGATCAGTTTTTTATTTTTTATTTTTTTTTGAGACAGAGTTTCACTTTGTAGTTCAGGCTGGCCCTGAGCTCACTATGTAGCCCAGGCAAGCCTCAAACTCAGCAATCCTCCTGCCTCGGCCTCCCGAGTGCTGGGATTACAGGCTTGAGCCACCAAGCCTGGCAAGTTGATCAGTTTTTTAAATGACTTATTTTCCATCCTGATAAAGGTCCCTGGACTTTTTCTAACTTAAATCTGGATTCTTAGGCTTACCAGATGAAATTAGGGAGAAAGACCAGCATCACTGAAAGTAAATCACTTTTAATTTTCTCCACAGGAGGGCAGTATTTCCAAGGCAAAAATCCCAGTTTGAAGGCAAGGCTCTGGGCTGGAGGAAGCAGAAGGTGGAGGAGGGTGAGCGGTTCGATTGGCTGACGCTCAGGTCCCTCTACTTCTCGCCTGAGATGGGAGTGGTGGCCCCAATGTCCTAGCCCAGAGAAGCCTCTTTGAGCAGCAACTTCTGTGTGACAGAAAGCAAAGATGTGCCTGAAATTCTTCCTGTGGTTCCTCTGGATTCAGCTGGCATGTGAGTTCAAGAGACTGGCATTGAAGCAACAGCAGGTCCCAAGGAGACAGAGCACTCTGAAGGGCGAGCTATTTTATGGGAAAGTATAAAGCGAAGAATTAAAGAAGGAGGGAGGAAAGAGAGAACAACAGAAAAGGAGAAAAGCGGGAGGAAAAAACATTAACTTTAGAAAGAACGCACCCTCCTATGGTTTGCGCTTTGTTTTCAAACAGGGCTGAGCACGGAGCAGCTGCAGCAGAGTCCCGAGTTTCTAAGCATCGAGGCGGGAAAAGATGTCACGATGCACTGCAACTCCTCAAGCACTTTCCCCAGCATTCAGTGGTACAGACAGAAGCCCGGGGGAGGCCCCGTCCCCTCGATGACGCTGACCAAGGGTGGAGAAGTGAAGAAGCAGAAGAGCCTGAGCGCTCAGTTTGGTGAAGAAAGAACGAGCAGCTCCCTGCGCGTCACCGCAGCCCAGCCCGGGGATTCAGGGACCTACATCTGCGCAGGGACACGGTGCTCTGGCGGCACCTGGCGCCTACACCAAAACCACACTGCGCCTTCGCCCTCGGGCTCCTGCTCCCTCTCTTCGTGGTGTGTGTGGTAACAGCGAGGGCCCCTCAGAAAGCCTTTTCCATGCATTTCCAGAAAGCCATCCCACATCCTAGACAACCATAGACAGGTTCCCGGAGATGTGGCCTGTTGTCAGTGTCAGTGACACTACAGACCTGCAGCAACTTGGGGTAGGCCACAGGGAAGAGAGGGGCTTCACGCGGAAGGACAAACGGAAGGTATCAGACAGAGAATCGTGGTTCTTACTGTTCATTCTGTTTTTCCTAAGACCACACCCAGGAATGGTTAGTGCAAAGGGGCAGGAAGCCTTGATTATATAACTGTATTCTAGTATTCTAAGATGATGAAAATATGTTCTCAGTCTCAAGCTATAGCACAAATTATACATATAATAAAAATAATGGGATTAAATGTGCCTTTTTTCTGATAGAAATAATGTACCTCAGTGAAATTCACCTGTGATTACAAAGTGATCCAGTGGCGGCTCTGACTCCACCTAAGCATTAGCTGTAATAGCCTGAGTTTGCCTTTAACTTTCTTGTGGGTTCAACTTTGAATTACAGCTTTCAGTAATTTCAAGTTTCCAAGGCTGGGCTGAAGAAAATAGAAGCCGAGAAATTATTCTTCATGACAAGCCTTCCACTGTCCTGTTTTTATAATAGAAGAAGTTCTACTTATTCTGTAAGACTAGACTATGTAGTGGAAAGCACATGAATTTTGAGATAATGATATGCAAGTTCAAACCTTACTTTGTAATTTCCCATTGTGTTCTTCATAGATATCTATAGTTCATCTAGATCTATAACAGTTCATCTATGTCTGAATTGCCTTCTCAATAAATGTGAATGAGAAAAATTTATGTTGTCAAACTGCCATGAATTAAATGAAATAAAATATAAAATTGTGTTGTCATAATGTATGTACACAGTAAAAGTTCCAATGAATAATATCAATATTCCTAAGTAAATGCGACCCATGTCACCCTTCTCTGGGTAGCAAACTGTCAGTCTTCTTCCATCTCTTATGCAGAACTCCCTCTACATTTGTGAGATCATTCTGGACTCCACAGTGCAGGATTCCTCAGCAGAACTGAATGATCATCACTATATTTCCTTCTTAAAAATTCAGGCATAATGCAGCATTCTGTGTATATATTTGTACATTCTCTTTAGGTTACTGCATACATAATTCTGAGAATTACACAGTTTCTTTGAAATTCTAAGCTAAGCATGGTACAAGATACCTTGTAGAAAGTAAGTTAGTGTCACTGAATATATGAATACTTAAAAATCAGTAAAAATGCCCTCATTAAGAAGTCTGAATTATATGAGCTAAAAATGTATAATACAGAAGATGAACAACTGTCTAGATGCTCTGGAAATGGAGTTAGTGTGTGAATTTAATACACTTTTTCAAGCAGATCATTAAATTTATTTATGATAGATCACCACAGGAGTTATGCTTTGATATGTTTAAAGAATAGAATGACAGTATTAAAAATTTTTAAATTTCTTTCACTACTTTTTTTGCCTTTATGTTTACTGATACATTTTAGGTATATATTATGATCAAATTCATCTTTGAGAATTTGTACTTGTACAAGAGGTACATTATTCACATTTTTCTCCTTCCCCATCTTTCCCCATTTGCAACACTTTGTTTTCATTTTTTCTCATATTTTTCCTTCCCTTCTTTCCTTTCCCCCCACACTGCTCCCTATTTCCTCTAGCCTTTTGGACCTTTACTTCTTATTTAATATTATCTCTTATACATTTTGGTCCCCATTTAACCCTGCAGTTTCTCACACCAGAGAAACTATTTGGTATTTACACATGTGTGTCCTATTTATTTCACTTAAGAGTATGGCCTCAGTGTGCATCCATTTGGCTATAAATGTCTCTAATTTATTGTCCTTTATGGCTGAGTAATACTCCACTTTACACATTCTTTTTTTTTTTTTTTTTTTTTTTTTGCTTTTTGAGACAGGGTCTCGCCTTGTAGTTCAGGCTGGCCCTGAGCTCACTATGGTGCCCAGGCAAGCCTCGAACTCAGCAATCCTCCTGTCCCTGCCTCCCAAGTGCTGGGATTACAGGAGTGAGCCACCACTTCCAGCTTCGTGGTATGCGGTGTTGATTGTTGGTGGGCGTGTCTCCACGCCCAGCATTATATGTGGTTACCGGGGATCGAACTCAGGACCTTGCGCTTGCGAGGCAGGCGCTGGAACCACTGAGCTAACCCTCCAGCCCACTTTACACATTCTTTATCCAGTCTCCAGTAGATGGGCATCTCGGTTGTTTCCAAGATTTAGGTATTACAAACTGTGCACCATAAACATGAGTGTACATACATCATTATGGCATGATGCATTTAATTCTTTTGGGAAGATACCCAGGAGAGAATAGCTGAATCAAATGGGACATCTAGACTGGTTGCACTAGTCTACATTCCCATTAACAATGTGGAAGTTTCCTTTTTTTTTCTCTACAGACCTGGCAGCATTTGTTGTTATTAGTATTTTTTTTTTTAAGACAGGGTCTCGCTTTATAGTTCAGGCTGGCCCTGAACTCACTATGTAGCCTAGGCAAGCCTCGAACTCAGCAAAAATCCTCCTGCCTCTGTCTCCCGAGTGTTGGGATTACAGGAGTGAGCCACCACGCCGGAACTGTGTATGTGGTATTGATTGCTGGTGGGCGTGAGTCACCATGCCTGGTACTATATTTGGTTACCAGGGATCAGACTCAGGACCTTGGGCGTGTGAGGCAGGTGCCGGAACCACTGAGCTAAATCTCCGGTCTTAATTAGTATTCTTGATAGCAGCCATTCTTACTGGAGTGTGATGGGGTTTCAGAGTTGTGTTTTTTCATCTCTCAAATGATTAGTGATGTTGAACATTTTTCATAAAGGTAGGTAAAGAAGAACTTAAAGTGTCCTTGTGGATGACAACATTCTATATAGAAGACCTCAGAAACTCCACCAGAAGACTTCTATACTTAATAACCAGATTCAATAATGTAGTTGAATATAAGGCCAACACTCAAAAATCAATAGCCTTCATGGAAAGATGCAGATGAAAAGAACTCTGAGGTTTCATCTCACTCCACAACGAATGGCTGCTATCTCAAAATTAGCCAGCAACAAATGCTGGCGAGGTTGTGGGGAAAAAGGAACACTTCTCCACTGTTGGTGGGAATGTAGACTAGTACAACCATTATGGAGATCAGTGTGGAGATTCCTCAAAAAACTAGGATTAGAGGTTCCATTTGACTCTGCTATTCCCCTGCTGGGGATATACACCAAAGAATTACAAGATTCCTACCACAGTGACATATGTGCACCCATGTTTATAGCAGCTCAGTTTGTGATAGCTAAATCGTGGAAACAACCCAAATGCCCATCAATGCTAGACTGGATAAAGATGTGT
>PVIC010026471.1:0-24512 GCA_004025085.1 Thryonomys swinderianus | reverse complement strand
TGACAGGCGTGAGCCACCACGCCTGGCACTGTGGTATGTGGTATTGATTGCTGGTGGGCGTGAGTCTCCAAGCCCAGCATTGTATGTGGTTACGGGGGGCGGGGATCAAACTCAGGACCTTGTGCTTGTGAGGCAGGCACCAGAACCACTGAGCAACCCTCCGGCCCCCATCCCTTCATTTTGATGCATATTTACTTAGTACTCGCTCTGAAATATTAAAAGTAAGAAGTTATATGGCTGTTTTCAGAAAAACATCTGCAAATGTTCAAGAGAACCAGTGCATTTCACTTGACTATCCACAAATCAATGAGTATTTATTTAATGTCCATCACAGTGTTGCACATGTAAAGAATCTGAGAGTAGATTAAAGTGAGATCTTTGTCTACAACCAGCTATCAGTCTTTTGGAAAAAGAAAAGACATTACACATGTCTCATCGAAGTCTGTAATCCATTTATCCATTCACTTGTTCATACAGGCAGCAAACATTTATCGAACGCCTATTTGTAACGAAAGCTGTTGTGGGGACGGTATTTTATTGCCAGTGACAGTCGAGAGCGTCCAAAAAGCAAAGAGATAGTATATTTAATAAGTAAACCCTTGCAGTGAGCACTTAGCGTTCTTTGGACAGAGCAAATGAGAATCTGCTGCATTATAGGGCGGGATGATCCATCACAGGGGAAGGAGAGACCAGTTTTTTGAAGGCCGCTACAGTGGTGTACATCAGCCTCAGCCATCTAGACCGAACGGCTACATAAAATTACCAAGTGCACACCTCACAGCTGTCTCAAGCTTAAGAAAGTTCTCAGATATACTGCTTAAATATTCACGGTCCTCTGCACCTTGCTCTTTTTCCGGCACACCTGCCCCCTGTTCTTCAATTACCTCACAAAGAAGGAAGGGTAAACGGCTGAAGCTAAAAATCCTTTCATTTCTCTCTTTATTCTACTCTCATCAATATGTATCTTATTGACTCTATTTCAAAATCTAGTTCTATTTGTCCATTCTCCCATGAGACTACTCCAAATTTACCTAAGCTTTCTGTGTCTGTATTTCTCAGTTAAAGGTTATTTCAGAAGGAAACAGTCATTCACACATAGTATCCACTATGATGAAATCTTGGCTAGCAGGATGCTAATTTTGAATAATTCATATTAATCAATTTTTTGCTATTGAAGTTAAATTTATGAAGAATTTTAAACAAATTAGAATTTTTATTTGCTTTCTTTGTGAAATAAGCTTTGTTTCTAGAGACTATTCTGGTTTCTTAGTGGAGAGATGAATTATTTCACAGATCTGGGAACATGGTAAGTGCCTAAACTTCAACCTTTGTTTGTAAAATAATTTTACATGAAAAAAGACAAATAGTCAAATGACTGAGCAATTTAAGAAAGATTATTCCAACAGAGAAATCACAGCTGGAAGAAATCTTCACCTTCCTACGCTTATTTCATTTAATCATGAGAAACAATTGCAAAATGTCACAACTGCCCTCTAGTCTCTAAATTTAAAGAGAAAACTGACATTTTATTCAATTATGAATTTTTATCCTCAGAATAATACAAACTATAATTTTAACTGGAATGAGTTTAAATTTTTAATATAATCTATAAATTATTGAGCATAAAATGACTATAAAGTTTACAGGGAAGGAATTTGAAAGTTATGACAGGAGAATTATGTATCTAAAATTATGCATAAACCAATCCTGCTGTTACGTCTTCATCTCTAGAGGGTATGTTCCAAGACATCTAGTGGATATCTGAGTCATGGGCAGTTCTGAACTCTATTTAATTTTCTTTCCTATTTGTTTGGTAAATGTTGGCAATCTCAGCACACAATTTTTTATTTCATTATTAACTTGACCATTTTCACTCTGCTTCTGTTCAAGATATTACAATTGCTAGCATTATTTTTCTTGTAGCTGGAAGCTACTATTATCAAACAAAATATAAACTTGAACAACACCAATGTGACATCACATCAGTATTAGTCAGTCTGAAAGAAGAGTTACTACATGGCTAACCAGTAAGTAGTGTAAAAATCTAGATAGTTTGGACAAGAGAATGATTCATGTCTGGGAAGAATGAACTACATTGTCACAAAATTTCATCATACTGCTCAAAATAGCATAAAAATTTATTTTTACAACCTTATTTCTATAATTTTGCATTGGCCATTTTTGAAAAATGCTTAACAGCAAATAACTGAAAGCATGGAAAATAAAACTGTGGACAAAAGGGAAAAGTAGTATAAACCACATCAAAATCTTTCTTTCCAAAATATTTTCAAAGTTCCTCCTATTTGCAGTGTTTAAGAAGTTTTACTAAAAGGACACAGATATTCAGATTAGCATGATGAGTGGTGACTACACTCGATTTCTCAAGATATATAGCAAACAGTCAAATGTGAGCAGAGCATAGGGAAAGAAACCTTTACATTCACAAGGCTTTCTCAAGGCACTAATGTAAAACCCTTTTAAAATAAGTTGTTATGGGTTATACAGTGGACCCTTGATTTGAAAACTCAACTTGTTCAAAATAGCTGGTTATAATTCAAATTGGTCAATTGAGAGTTCAGGGCCTTCTATACAGCCTTCAAGGTCTCTCTTTTATATACAGGCAGATCTCAGTGCCCATAAAGAGAAATTGACCAATGATTTCTCACCCTCACACAGGAAAGCATGTTGTAATGTTCCTTCAAGAACTTATTAAGGATTAAATTGGTATCTAAAACCATCTGGACACACAGGCAGCCAGCACTCAGGCTATAACTCCAGACTAGTCATAAGTTAAAACTAAAATTTTGGTCATATCTCATGTTGTTTGTATGTTAGACAGGTCGTTACTTATATCTAGATGCAACCTCTAATTCTCATGCACTCATAGGTGAGGTGTTTCAAAGGTGACTGGGTTAGGGCTTGTGAATGTGGATGAAGGATGTGATGCTGCAATTAAGGGGGTCGTGCTGGAATTAGATCCACTTCATCATGAGTGTGAGTGTCATTAATCAAAAGGTGGATATAATATAAAGGGAGAGAGGAAAAGCTGTTGGTTTGTTGTTATTGTTGTTGTTGCTGCAGCTGCAGCTGCTGCTGCTGCTGCTGCTGCTGCTGCTGCTGCTGCTGCTGCTGCTGCTGCTGCTGCTATTGCTACTTGTTGCCTTCTGCCTGCCATGTCATGCCATGGACTGGAACACATGCAATCTTGCTGCTGTACCCAATAATACTAAGACTGATGTAAGCAATAATAATAATATGATTTTCATTTGCTGGAAAATGAGTATAGACTTCTGGATTCATACCTTCATCTGCAATTGCCAAGAATGTAAGTTAGTAAATTCATTTAAATTCTCTGAGTCTCAGATTTTTCATAATAAAGAATTCTAATTCTAGCTTGGTCATGAAGATTAAAAGAAGTAGAAGAGAGCTTGGGACATAGCAATCAATGCTCACCATATGTTAAATTGTCCACTAAGTAAAATCAAAAGAAAACATCTAATCATAGTTCTTTTAGTTATCTTATGGGCGGTTTTAAACACAGGTTTGAAGAAAAACATTTTAGAAACTGCATCAATCCATTACATGTTTAAAAATATAACTATTTAAAGATTATTCAGATCCACTATATATATTTGTGACTAGATTAAAAATGTAAGGAAAGGTAATTTATACTAATATAAGTATATGCAATTTAAAATACTTTTCAGACTACATAATATTTTAAGTAAAGTTTTATACATTACCATAATTATGTTAAATTAGTTTTTGAACAACTCAGTGAGAAATCAATTTCAGATCATTTTCCTTTTTCTCATGTAGGTTTCTTATTTTGTGTTTTAATTATTTTCTTCTGAAAATAGCACATGGCTTACAACTAAACAAAAACATAAGAAATACATCTAGTCAAGGATGCAATTTTTAAGTACAATAATGGAAGAAATGAGCAAAATCTTTAAAACTTGCTCCATAACTTTCTGTTCTATAGGACAAGGTCTTGCTAAGGAGCCAAGTTGCTTATTGGGCTCAAAGTTGCAGCTGGGCTCAGCTTTCCAGAGTGCTAGAACTGTATGCATGCAGCACTATGCCTGTCTGAAGATAAACACTCTGTTAAATCAATTGGTGCCTGTAATTAAATATGCACACTTTTTAGTTGGGATAGAAGAATTATATTGGGTGAATAAGTTTCTTTCTTTATTTATTCATCTTTTCTTATCTTCCCTAGCCAACTTAGGTAGTTCATTGGTGTAGAGATTATCTAAAATGTGATGAAAAAATATTTGGAAAAATGTGATGAAAAATCACCATGTTACAAAAAATATTTTCCTGAGGGTAAATAGGAACCTGAGTATTCACTAAGAAGGACAGGCATTGATTCACACAGAAAATTAGACAATTTGGTGATCATGTATTTATCTTGATATTTATTAACTAATATAAGACATCTTAATGTAAAATGTTAAAATTGAAATATATAACTATCTGACTAATGTATAATCAATAAATTTAATCTTCTCAGAAGTACTAGTTATAAATCAGTTGAAAATATAATTGTTTATTCAGTTATGAGCCTTTTAATGAATTTGAATCTCTTCAAATTCAATAATATGACAGGTTACACCCACATCCCTATTTTGCCAAAAGTTCTCCTGTCTTTTGACAGTTTCTACTATTTCAGAACTTGCCTTGAAAGAAACTTGTTACACATTTAATAGATATGATAGAAATATTTATAGTCTATGAAATTATTTGTTCAATAAATTTAAGATTAAATAATAAAATTTCATTATCACATAAATGAACTTTTACCCTCAAATTGCTATGACTCTTTGTAGCTTAAAATATGTTTTTATAAGGTGCTACATACCTATCACTGGATAAGTATTTTCCTATTTTATATTAGCAAATCTTATGTTTGTTGAGCATTTCAGTGGAAATATCTAATACCTGAAATTCATATAGCTAGCAAATAAATAGAAACATATAATTGAGTTTCATTATTGTTTTCTTATATTTTTATTTAGTAGATGAAATGTCACTCAATATATTCTATATTTTTGGTGATATGTTATGCTATTAGCCTGAAGGGCACAACATTGGGTTACGATGACCCAGCCCTATATGTTTTTGGCAAAAATTTGTATGTTAGCATGATAGTAGCCGGTTGTGCCTCTCAGTAGCTGTGGTGGGGGGATACAGAAAGCAATTTTTGAGTTTATCTACATGCTATAATGAATGGGAAGGTGTCTGTACATGTCCAAATGTGTCAAATTGAGATTTTTATCTACATAATGCTCCATCTAACAAGATTTGTGTATATTTACCTGAGCATCATAGGGATGAAATACACACATACCAGCCCTCTGTTGAAAAAGAAATTATATATTTTTCTGATTCGAATGTGGGTGTGAGTCAGAATAGCTGCACCTAGGGAAAGAAACAGCTTCTCTGTGTGTTCATCCCCGTAGCAGATGAATGACCAGGAATGCAGAGAGGCTCCAAAGCAGCAGCAGGTGATTTTTACCCAAGAAACGCTCACTAGTAAATTTCTGTGCATTTAAGATCTCTGTCAAAACAAAAAGTTTTCTTATGACTTTTCCCACACAAATAGCTCAGTTCAGTACAATGGTATATAAAAAGCCAGATTTGAAAGTTTTGCAGGGATTAAAAACTAAGCCTTCAGATTATTCATATGTGGATGATAAGGTGACAGTGATTTTGACATTGGCCCTTTGAACCAAAGTTACTATAAGAGTGAAATGGAAGAAGAAACAACTGATACAGGCACAGGGAATTCATATCTCCTTGACTCAGATAAAAAGAAAACAATAAGGTGAGTGCATATTTGCAAGTTAAAATGTTGCAAAATAGTAATAAAATGAGGCGATCTAACGTTGCAGCTAGATTTGAAAATAGAGTAAGGATGTTGGTAAGGATGAAACTTATTAGACAAAATACCAGCAGTTTCATTTAATGTTGTAAATTATAACTGATTAAATGGTATGAGACCCTGTGAAATACACAAAGGCTGAAGTAAAAGTAAAACATTCCATATGTACCAATTAGCCATATTCAAATTTTTTTAATTATTATTATGACACCTCACTAGCTGAACTGGTCTCAGGTCTGCTGTACTCAGCAGAAATTTCTCATGATAGTTTCAGAGTGTAAAATACTTATGAAAAAGTGATGGGTCAAAATATGGCCTAGAAATTATTCCCTTATAAATGTGAAGGCTTATTATTCTTCCATTTGGAAATTTATTGTGGATCCTAGCCACCAAGTCCTTATTTGGAGAGGGATGAGCCAAATGATGTTGTGAACAGAGTAGTTGTTCTTATTCTCAGACTAGTCAGAATGTGACACTCAACATGCTTTACCAGTTTATTCTAATCAATATTAATTTGCTAACAGAGCACAAGTTGACCACCATAGGAACTATACACAGGTACAAAGCAGAAATCCAAATGAAATGTTATAATTTCAAAACAGAATTGTTTAGTAGAAGCTTTGGATTTAGAATGACTTACAGAGGGCTCATAAATGATAGAGAAAAAGAAAATGGTATCACTGATGTCCACATTTTACTACGATGGAAATACTGATAAGAAACCTCAACAAAACACATGCCTGAGATGAAAATGTTCTAGAACAAAGTCAAAGATGGGATAGATGTTATTGATGAATTACATAACTATGATGCCATTCAAAACACAAATCATTGACCAATATTTATGTTTTGCTCTATCTTAAACATGTGTGGCATAAATGGATAGTTTACAAAGACCATTACAAATGAAGAACACTAGAGAGAAATCTCTTTAGAGGATTGGGGTGGAAATCACAAGGTATCACTCACAGCAAAGACTAACAATATGTTTCTTCCAGGAACATATGCTAAAAACTATAGGGCACACTGGTAAGCTGAGAGGTGAACAGGTAGGCACAATATCCCAAAGATCTACTACAAAACAGGAAAGCCAAAAAGATCTCAACTGCACCTACAAGAAAGTAAAGGAAAACAAAACATACATGCCAACATTTAAGTGACACTTGTGTATGGGACATGTACTTTTCATGTGTGAACACTGCCTTGGTTTTGACACTTGAAATACAGACTATCTCTGTCATAGACTTATTTGTGCTCCATTGTAGAGAACATAGTTTTTTTTAAAAAAATTCTGCTTTTATTTTTTTTAGGTTTGGTAAGCAATTAAATAGCTGATATGAAAATGTCTATACTGAGCACTAATTATATATTTGCTATTTTATTTTATTGATATCTTATTTTCTGTCAAAGGCACATTTTAGAATATAGTAAGAAGCTCCTGGGAAAACAGGGAGAGAAGAGAGGTAACAAGAATGGCCTGCCACATAAGAAAGGTAAGCAAACAATATGTGCTGTCAGTGTGAGATATGTGCATGGAACATGTAGTTTTCATGTGTGAAGACTGCCTTGGGTGTGACAATTAAAATACAAGTTATTCTTGTTGCAGAGTTCTATTGGTATTCTCATTGCAGTTCATATAGAAATTTGTTTCTGCTGTTACCTTTTAGACTTTCTATACCGAGAAGCAGCCATTGAAAATTTTGTTGCTCTTTTATGAACACTCAATAAATATTAAAAATCCAGTACTTTAAATTTTATCTTTTTTCTGTTAAGCACTCATTATTTAATATGATAAACAATATGATTAAAATTAATAATTCACCAGTAGAATTATTTTTAATAATAAACCTGAGCATTATACTCTTTAAGTGTCTACACCTCTATGACAAAATTTACAGTGTGTTCCTAGGGCTCATCAATTTGTATCTCACTACTCAAGTAGAAGTTATTATCAACATGACATTCTTTTAATAATAATATCATTACCTTTTCCCTTTCAGTTATATCAGAAGTGCCTTGAAGATCATGGTGTTACCATAAAATATACTATTACTTGTAAAAATAAAGTTCTTATAGGACCACCATGACAAAATGGAGTATTCTTACTAGCCACCTGGATCCCATCTCACCTCTAAATTCACCTTGCCTGGAGCCAGTCCCTTAATATGAGAATGGCTCAAATGAAAAATACGTATACAATTCTGGGTTATATGTGAATTTTGACAGTGTACATTATATTTTTAAGAGATGAATCCCATGAATACCCTGTCTCCCAAAATTTCAAAGCCAAATATTTGAAATATCTTTAATTTGGATAACTAAATTGGGACACAAGAAACTGAAACAAAACAAAACGTCTATGTGCTCGTATGTATTGTGCAACGGTGGTATATGCCAATGTAAGGTGTCATATGCTTACTATATGTTAACTGAATCACTACAAAAATGATTGACCATTGGCTTTTCGACACACCTAGAAATATAAAAATACAGGGCAAAAACCCCAAATAGTCCTTTATAGTACTAAAATGGTATAAAATTTTATTGATAAAAATATTTTATTGTTATGATCCTGTGCTTTCTGATCTGATATGTAATACAAAATTGTTTAAAAGTAAAATCAACATTTCAGATTTAGAATTTCTTTACTGTTCTTTAACTCCTTCAAAAAAGAGTCACTCATTTCTAATTTCTTTCTTTCATTAGCAGTCCCTCTCTAAAGCTCCTATAACCTGATATTGTCTAGGCAGGCTCATCCTTATTGCTAATAAAACTCCAGCTGTACAGCTACAAAAGTCCAGGACACAAGTGCAGTCTAATTAGAGAATAATTCTTCCAGATTTCTGACTACCATATTAAAAGTGATGTTATTACTTAAAATGTATTTTTTTTTTTTTTTGAGACAGGGTTTCGCTTTGTAGTTCAGGCTGGCTCTGAGCTCACTATATAGCCCAGGCAAGCCGCTGTGAACTCAGCAATCCTCCTGTCTCTGCCTCCCGAGTGCTGGAATGACAGGCGTGAGCTAACACGCCCAGCACTGTGGTATGTGGTACTGATTGCTGGTGGGCGTGAGTCACCACGCCCAGCATTCTATGTGGTTCCCGGGATCGAACTCAGGACCTTGTGCTTGCGAGGCAGGCGCTGGAACCACTGAGCTAACTCTCCGGCCCACTTGAAATGTATTTTTAAACAACCTTTCACTGTATGTAGTGATATAGTATACTTTAAGATCTATCTTGTGGCTACAGAATTAATGATAATTTTCAGGTCTACTCAAACATCTCACAACCCCAACACCATATGTCATTTAGTAATGTGATGTAACCTAATTTAAAAATTCTCACCTTTGGCCCGGGAATTACCCATCGTCTTACAATGGTATATGAAACACTGGCTGTCCTGGAGCTAATACACAGATGTAACATTTGTGTAAAACAAAGTTTATCTTCACAAGAATAATACAAACTACCTTATAAAAGAAACACCTGGTAACTAATCTAACTGAACACAAGTGAAAGAAAGGGCTAAGAACCCTTTAATCTGAGACGACTCTCTATATGGAGATCTTCATTGACCTGCCATTTAACCTCTTACTCCCGTGACTGTCCTCCTGCTACCATGTTGCAAAAGACCCGTCAGAAGAAAACTCCTTGAGTATCAGGTGGAGCTTCAGAATCTTCTTTGGCATAAATCAGAATAAAAGAGAAAAATCAGCCCTTAAGAAGCCAGTTAGCCAAATCATCCCTGAACTCCAAACATGATCCCATACACACATATTCATTATGCATGTGTTTGTTAATCATATAGCATCTAGTAAGACCAGAAGCAGACTAGACTCTCAAAACTGAAGGTGCAAACTTGTGGCTTGTTTTTAACTAGAGTTAATTTATAGCTATATATAAAAATACTGATCATAACCACTGATGAATGAAATGCATACTTCTGAAAAAAATCATTCACTTATGTAACTCCAAGTGTAACTGAATAAAGTTGCACATGTTTGCAAAGCAAAACTTTTTTTTTCCCTCCTCATTGTACAAATGTGTACAAATATGACTTTTATGTTTTCATGGTTTCTATTATTTTTAAAAATAAATAGTTTGAAATGGAAATATAATAACTAAATTATGCCAACATACATCAAAACATAGGAAACTAAATAGTGCCCATTACGCCACTCTCTGTTCTTCAAGATAATAGATTCAGTGATGGTTTCTAAATCTCTATTAGTTCATTATATGATGAAAAATTTCTCTGGGGCTCAGAAATCCTAGAACCTAGATTATCTCATCTATTCCTCTCAAGCACTCTATGAGGAGTATATTTTTATGATTAATGTGCACATTGCAGACATAGAGAAGTTAAAGTTTAGAAGACACTAGTTATGTATAAAAATGGTGCTGAGGAAGACCCCGCAGCACCTGGATGTAAAATCAAAGTCTTTAACTATTTTGCACTTTCTGGTCTGTAGGATTTCTAAAGAGTGGCAGGCTTGTTTTTCCCTTGACTTTACACTCATGCACATACATCCAAACACACACACACACACACACACACACACACACACACACACACACACACACACACTTGCTCTATGCTCCAAAAATTTTTGTAGAGAAATACTTACTCATGTTGAGCATTTGGAAAGGCAAGCACAACATGGGCACTGGAGATTTATCTTTAGCTGTTCTGGAGTATTAAATGATCTTCAGATGTACTAGTGCATTTGGAAGAAAAGATAGTTTATATACCTATTAACCATAAATTTATTAATAGTTCATACTTTCTTCTCTTTATCCTTTACAGACATTTTATCTATATTTAATTAAACTAGTGAGAGAAGTTTAATATATGCTACTTTGGAAAATCAATGTAAAAGGAAGGTTAAGAAGCCTTTTTTTTTTTTTTTTTTGAGACAAGGTCTCACTTTGTTGTTCAGGCTGTTTCTGAGCTCTCTATTAGCTCAGGCAAGCCCCAAACTCAGTAATCCTCCTGCCTCTGCCTCCCGAATGCTGGGGTTACAGACATGAGCTGCCACCACCCTGGGCACTGTAGTATGTGGTAGTGATTGCTGGTGGGTGTGTGCACTCATGCCCAGCATTGTCGTATGTGATTACTGGAGATTGAACAAGGGACCCCGCGCTTGCTAGGCAAGCACTGGAACCACTGGGCTAAATCTGCAGCCCAAACACCATGTATTTGATAAAAGGCATTCATATTAAATCTTCCTTTAAAAATAATGCGTTACTAATATTAAATGGATAATTAACATTTTATTTTATAATAAAAGATAATTTGTATAGATTTTTATCATAAATATATGCTAAAAGAAAGGAGACATACACAGGAGAAAGTGATTGAGGGTGACTATATGCTAAGAGATAAATATATTCATTATTCATTTTGTGACTAAAAGACAAGTAAGTTTTCCACTATTGAATCCCTTGAACCTGAAGTCAACTAGGAGAAAAGTATATTGAGGAAGTATAATAGTTCCAAATTTCAAAAATATCATCTATATATGATTTTGAAGTGACATTTTAGTGATTATTTCATGTTTTTTTCAAAATCCACTTCTCAAAGACATTTTTGATATGTCTAAACACTTTGACAACTTTTCAAATCTGTAATGATGATAAATATTTAATCATAGTTTCATGGTTTCTCCTTTTCTTTTTGTAATACACATACACATAGAATCTAAGAGCTTATAATTATGAATTCATGCTTTGCTTTTCCAAATAGCACCTATAATTATTATATCAATGCCCATAATTATGTATCTATTTTATATTTTCAGTCTGCTACCTACTATATAGAGCATAATGCAAAAAAAAATTGTGTACAGAATTTACTAACTTCTGAATCTAGTAACCAATGAATTAAGCTATAAACATTTGTGTATCATAGTTCTGCCCCTTACACAAAGTTAACAGTCGGTTAATCATGATAAATGGAAGACAAACAGAATTCAGAGCTGAAGAAGTAAAAGAGATTGAATAAAAACATAGGGGACATATGTCCTTCATCCTCATGTCCTCAGTGACATGTAAACAGGAGAAAAGCAGAATGGAGGTATGTCTAACCTGTTTTCCCAGTCTTAACAAGAAGCCATGTGATGGTGCCTCATTTGTAAGACAGACTTCTAAAAGAAATTTAGATTTAAGATGAATATAAGTGGAAAAGAATAGGAAATTAGTTGATCCAAGAAGATAAACCTCATTATCCATATCTTGTTTTTTTCCCAAAAAGCTATAAACAATAAAAAATAAAAAATAGCAGGTGTCTTGATTTGAAAAGGAGAGATTTTTAAGAAGGTTGAAGAAAAGAGGCAAATAGAACTTGCATTCAAGCAGAACATTTTATTTTCTCTATAGTTCAGCTGTTGTTCCTCATCTCCAGAGGCTGCCAGCTACAGCCATTTGCTAAGCCACGATGGATCTTTTCTATTCAATCCTCTTGTGGGGATAGGTCATTACACCAGCAGTGTGGGACCTCCCAGAACAGATTTGCCTTCTAGTGTTAATTTGTTTTTCTCTGGAGCAATACGCAGAGGAACTAATCATGAGGGTTATCGTGAATGTTTCCTTGGTAGAGTTTTCAACCTCTGTTGCAGCTGCAAGACTGGAAAATATATGCATTAAAGCAATTAAAGTCTAAAAAATATAAGGGGCATAACATACCATTAATATGTGCATGATAGGGTTTATTACAGAAAATAAACATACATTATGATTAGCTAGCTACAAGACAGAAACTGTGATTTCATAGATCACATGCCCTGAAAATTTCCTAACGATATTATCAGGGCTTCTTAATAAAAGTGTACCGAGGATTTTGGAGAGGTTATACATTGAAAATATATCAAAGAAAAATAGCATAAATTCTACAATTTGCTTTCCTATGAAACAAGAAAAAAATAATGCACTTGTTTGTTTATACAGTATTTTTATCACTGTGTATGTAGTTAGGAATAAAACCACTATCCTAAATAAATATGCTGATTTGAACCTTGATTATTTGTGCTACAGGCATAAGCTGTATCTTCTCCTTTTTTTGTAGTTTACCACTATTGTGAAATAGTTGCATAGAATTAGAACTCAGAGTTGAAAGTTACAGGATAATAGATTTTGTAGTTTAAAGGACTGTCTTCAAAGGTACAAAGTTTCTCTACTCAGAACAGACATATTTGAATGAACATTTGGAAGAGTAATGCAGAAATAAATGTAACATCAGAAAGATACAGGCCTAAAGAAACTTTCACCTCCTTCAAATGATCCATATTACAAGATCCATATTTTCTTTAAGGCACATGGAATTCTTAAGATATTTGAGTGATGACCTCTACTTTGTATTTTGCTCTGTTAACACTACTTGTCTGCTTCCCACAATGTCTCATACATAGTTAGCTTAGAATTGGAAATGTCTGTATATAGGGATAAATGAATAACATTACCTGAAATGTTCACTATTGTATTTGCAATTGTCAATTTTCTCTGCAGCATTTTAAATTATCAACTGATGGTAACATAAAATAAAGTCTCTGATTATTTATTTTTTCCTGTCATTTTGAAATATTAACTGTCACATCATTACTACAGTATTGCAGTGTAAATTGTAATATTTAATGCAATAACCAAATCCAGAATCACTAGTATTCTAGTGGTGGTAGTTCATTGGTAATATGTGCTTTAGAAGTCATTGTTTTTAATTACACAGTTTGGGAAGATTTTGATGGTAAGCAATTAAAAGTTGTAAATCACTATATATATGCAATTCATAGATTATGTCTAATAAATTCATTTATTTGATAAATAAATACCACAAATTAAATGTTTTAGATTATATACTATCATAATCTTAAAATTGTAAGGTTTTGGGCCAGATATTTAGCTCAGTAGTTCTGGCACCTGCCTTGCAAACACAAGGTCCTGAGTTCCATCATGGTAACCACATACAGCAATGCTGGGCATGGTGACTCACGCCCACCAGCAATCAGTACCACATACCACAGGGCTGGGCTTGGTGGCTCACCCCTGTAATCCCAGCATTGGGGAGGCAGAAGCAGGAGGATTGCTGAGTTCTAGGCTTGCCTGGGCTACACAGTGAGCTCAGGGCCAGCCTGAACTACAAAGTGAAACTCTGTCTCAAAAAAAAAAAAAATTGTAAGGTTTCATGTAGTATATATTGAAGTACATGTCTTAGTTCACACATAAGTGAAATATTTTTTTACAGATTTTACATAACTAAAACAATAAATATTTGTGTGTTTAAAAACTTTTGACTCCTATTATAGAGTTGGAAAATAATTTTGAAGCACATCGTCCTATGGATATTGTGAGAAATAATTTTACTCATAAGGTATAGGGTATTTTTTGAAATCAAATGTGACTATTTTGTGACATAAGTACAGATTCGTATAATTGAACTGATGGACTACTTACACAACTAAATGCTAATTGTGTAAAATAAATCACTTAGCCCTTTTGTAAAGTGGACATTTAATTATAATATATATTTAAAATAATGAGAAAAATCATAAGCACATGAGTACATGAGAACATTCCTGCTGCAAAAAAAAAAAAAAAAAAGCTCAAAGTTCCTACGATTTGGTACTGTGGCTCTGAGGAGAGGTTCTCTGGTTAACACTATGCTGTGAGCCATGTTTATTCTCACAGAAACAAAGAAAGTAGGTGTTGTCATTTTTTTTTTCTAAAAATGAAAAGGAAAACAGAAACAAGGCTCAAAAACTAATTAAACTTGCTGCAACAGAAATGAAAGCATTTTGATGCAACTTATTAAAGGGAAAATGCTGTGAAATTAACAGTAATCAAAAGCTAATTAAGGTTGATGCAATAGGAGCAGTCACAGAATGCCTGATAACATGAATTGAACTGAAGAGACATGGCTGTCAAAAAAGGACATATGTGGAATACAATTCAAGTAATTACAGGAAAAAGGCTGAAACAGAATGCACTGATATATTACATGTAAATAACCCAAAGTGTGAAATATATAATTGCTAGTAGAATCTTGATTTTAATGAACAAGACTATGAAAAAATAAGAAACGTAGACTATTGTCATTGTTCATCTTTTATTAACCATATTTACCTGAAACTTTCAAGTAACAATGGTAAAAGTGTCCTTTTTTTTTTGGTCAATGAACTATAAGACCTGTAAAGAGTACACAGACATTTACTTAGTTTAACAAACAGTAGCTGAGTTAACCAGCATTTTCATGGATAACGTAAATATACAGAGTATTGATGTTTTTCATCTTATCATGAAGTAAGTGATCCTGATTTGCACAGGTACAATCTTGAGATATGATGTGTTTTTTTACTTTTGAAGTCTAACTTTCCTTCATTTTTGATCATATCAATTAAATAGAAAATAAATAGAAAGTTAAATTGTGTGCCCGAGTTAAACACACCATTTGCCATGTGCATTCACCAAGCTCTGTAAAACAGGAAGCAGAAAAGCTAGTCCCAAGGTTAGAACAGAGACAAACAAACAAAACAGTCTCCAGGTGAAAGCAGAAGAAAAGGACAAATAACTCGAAAGAACATGTTTTTGCTGTTTGTTTTTATGTATTATTAGTCTCTATCGTAAGACCTAGGTATGGTGGAAAAAAACAAACCATTTAGACAATAAGAAGATACAAACACTACGGAAGGACAAAGAGCAAGGGTACATATAAATAGCAATTTTTGTAAAACCCAAATAGTTATCTTTAAATGAACAGAGGAGACAATGTGCTTTAGCTTTAAAAAGAGGGTTAATACTGTGAGGAAAGCAGGAGGGAAAATACCAAAGCAGTTTTTTATTCTTCCCAGGCGCTAAGTTGCACAATGAGCCCCAGTCACCAGGTGAGCCCCGGTGTTAACTGAGGCTCCACTCTTGGCTGCTAGACTGACTTAGGGGAAGAAGAGTGGGGAGGAGTCGGGCTGTGCACCCGACCACGGCCTTCAGGCTGTGTGTGCACAGGTCCAGGCAAGAGCCTGGGAAAAATGAACATTTTGGGTGCTGCCCCGGCGACTCTGATTTGTAGGTCAGGGTAAGTCTGAGGCATATGAGATTTTAACAAGCACCCCCAGGTGGATTTACAGGAAAGAGCTTTCAATTATGTTTTGAGCTATACGCTACCAGTTTCTTAAAGGCAGTAACTGTATATTCTCACCTTTGGACCAACTAAGACACTTTTGTTAACCTCTACTCTGCTACCTGTATTCTATTATTGTAACTAGCAAAACAATTATACTTGTAACTGTTATTTTATACACTGAATGAATACAAACTCTAGTACAGAGCTGCTAAGAAGCATTTTGGTTAAATACCTGCAGATTTTCATTCCTGAGTGCATGTCAAACTCATAGAGGGCCCATTAAGTTATTATTTCTGAAGCTCGGCTCCAAAACGATTGAATCCATCCCAAAGGGTGAGGCCTGCACATCTGTATTTTATAAACCTGCCCTAGCTGTTACTGAAGCACAGATTCTGAGTTACTGCTAGTAACTGGTAGTGTATTAGATATAATTATTTATCGACAATAAGAAGTTTCTAGTAAGACATTTTGAAATTTCGGCTAAATTCCTTGACTATAGAATCTAACTTAGCTAGCATATTAATTCTAGACTATGCTCCAGTGGCAAGGTCCAACTTTCATCCCAAATACTAACATGATTGCTACTTCACATTTTTAGGATAACTTATTCTGAGATTTTATAGCTTCTTTGTTTCATTAAAATGATTTTGCCAGGCGTGGTGGCTCACGCCTGTAATCTCAGCACTCGGGAGGCACAGGCAGGAGGATTGCTGAGTTCGAGGCTTTCCTGGGCTACATAGTGAGCTCAGGGCCAGCCTGAACTACAAAGCGAGACCCTGTCTCAAAAAGAAAAAAATAACGTGCCGGGCGTGGTAGCTCACGCCTGTCATCCCAGCACTCAGGAGGCAGAGACAGGAGGATTGCTGAGTTCGAGGCTTACCTGGGCTACATAGTGAGCTCAGGGCCAGCCTGAACTACAGAGCAAGACCCTGTCTCAAAAAAAATAAATAAAATAAATTAAAAAATAAAATAAAATAAATAAAATAAAATAAAAATTTTATAGCAATACAAAAACTACATATTTAGAGGTAACATAATATTTTGCTTTATGTATATATTTTGTGATGTTGAAATCAGGTTAAACATTGCTATCTCTTAAAATACTTATTCTTTATGATAAAAATGTTCAAACATTTTTCCAGGGTTTTAAAATACATAATGCATTATCATTATGTATATTAAACCTGTTGTGCCATATAAAAACAGAGCTTCTTGCAGTCATGTACTAGTAACTTATAAATCCAGTGTCAGCCACTCCAGCTCCCTCCTCTACCATTTCTGCCCAGGCTCCAGTAACGCGCTTTCATTCTTTTCTCAACTTCTGTGAGATCAACTTTTTAAGATTCTACATATGATTGGATTCATGACGTACTTTTATTTTATATCTGGCTTATTTCACATAGCATTACTATTACCATTGCCAGGTATTTTGCTGGAAATGGTAATTTAATTATTTTATGATGGAATGATTCTGTTTTGCATGGTTATGACATTTTATTTATTCGTTATCTGGTGACCTTTACTGAAGTATTGTGAATAGTAAGATGATAGTGTGAAGTATTTCTTTTGTATGCTTGCTTTTCTTTTTAATATACATTCAAGCATGCAATAGTGGATCATATAGAAGTTCTATTTTTTAGCTTTCTGAGGGGCATGCATATTTTTCTCCATAATGCTACAGTAATGTGTGTTCCATCCAACAATGGATGAGAGCTCTTTTTTCTCCACATTCTTGCTAAGAGTAATTCTGGTTTGCTTGTTTTTAATGACAATTGTCACTAGTATAAGGTACTATATGGTGTCTCAATTGGATTTCTCTGATGGGAAACAGTACTGAACATAATTTTTAATTTCCTCCTGGAGTTATTCTTTAATCTCTTCATTGTATAAATGGAAATTATTTAATATAAATGTATTTGTATGTTTCCTGAAGTTTTTCTTATTGATTCCCAATTTTACTACATTGTGTTCAAAAGAAGATGACATAATTTCACTTATTTTCAATGTGCTGACACTTACTTTGACACCTAATTTATGACGTATAAGTATGAATATTTGACTTGAAACCCAGTGCCAGTGAGAATCCGAGATTCCACTGTGCTGCAGAAAGAGATACTGGGATGTCTCCCAAGGGCCTCCTTCCACAGCTGCTCTCCCAACATTAGGGAGCAGAGGTGGATAGCAACACTTCAACTTGTGTGAATATTGCATGAGTTTCTGGTGCCCAAATATTTGCATGCCATTCTTTAAACTTGGAAAATTATCTCATTATGCTCACTTTAAATAAGCTTTTTATTCTGACACACTTAGGTCCATTTTGAACCCCAATAATATGAATATTTACTCTTTTAGTATTGTCCCCAAATCCCTGTGAGTTTTGTTCATGTTTCTTCATTCCTTTTTTCTTTTGTACCTATGTTTTCTCAAATAGCCTATCTTCAAGCCTACTGGTTCTTCCTTCTATTTATTCTACCTTCCTATCTCTGATTCTGTTTTTTTTTTTCCCCAGCTCAAGGGAAAAAAAAAACTTTGGGTTTAAAACTTACACCTTTCTGTTAAGTTTCTATAAGAGATGATTGAGCTGTTTCTTTTGAAGCTCAGAGAGTTCCCTTAAACAGCTTTCTAAATTGATCCACCAGAAAAATTACTCAGACTGGTTACTATCTGGATGATTTCTGGCAATTTATTTTCACTATTAGATGAATTAAAACTTTCCCTGAAGGTTCATCAATGCTTACTGATGTTTAGTGTTTGCCTTTTAAAGAGCTAAGCATTTGTTCTTGTCTTCTGAATATAGCTTTGCTTGAGCCTGTCTTTCTAGAACCTCAAGCCCTTTGCTAATTTCCTGTGAGTTTGTAGCCACTTCTGCTGTCGACTCTAGGTGGTGTCCAAAGTCCAAGTGTGCTACAAATTTGCTATGGGAGTGTGAAGAGTTTCAGCACCAGAGGGGATCTGTGAGACAGAACCTGCTGCAAATCTGCCTTAGAACTGAGAGGAGTGGTCCAATGCACAGACATCTTTTTGGGCCCACACACCGTGTAACCCTCAGTCTCTGAGAATGGCTATGAAATTCTCCGGAGTTCTGGACACACTCCCTCCAGAGGAACTGACTCCCAGCTGCTGTGGCACACTTGTGGCCATGGACTTTGCGATGCTGTATCACACCTGAGGCGCAAAACTCCAAGACCACTGCAATCAGTGTTCATGGATAGAAAAGTAGTCCAGTCAACTCGGAGTGCTTATCTCCACCAGATAACAGTTAAGAGCTTCATCTATGGATAAGAACCTAGAAGGACCCCCGGGACATTTCTGGTGTTAGGTTCCGTCAATCTGTCACTGTGTTCCAAGCCAAAGTCATATACTTAGTAACCTGTGGTATCTATAATAAATTGACTTATGCTTCATGCTATAGTGCCAAAGACTGAACAAATATTGGTGAAGGTACTTAACTGACCAACATAGATGACATTGAACTGTTTTCAAACAGTTTCATAGCCACAAGAACTTGAACTGTCACAGTGGTGCACAGAGACCAATACCACAATTGACGACAGGGCAAGTGAAAACCTGAGTCTGTCCTACCAGGGCCAGGGCATTCTATAAGGTGCACATCAGCTATACAGGCTCCGTTTATGAGCACTGACCAAGGCAAAGGTATCTGGCTTTAGCGACAAGGCGAAGTCTTGTGTTCATGCTGTGTATCGCAGCCAGTGAGGGTTGCTCCCCATACTGCTGCCCAAGACTGGAAGAGTGGCAGTGGCCGTTTGCCCCTGGCTACCCAACTGAAATAGTTCCAGCTTTTTCGTGTGCAGAACAGACCTGTGGGCTCTTACTTACACTGGATTTGAAGACCAAAGCCAAATGTAATTTTATTCTGCTTCCTCAAGATGAGAGATGTTGCTCCACACTGCACTGTTTGAAGTTACAAGAGGACTGATGTTGGTAAGATTGTCATACTATTTTCACCAATGCATCATTCATTGCTATTATACTTAAGGCACTTTTGACTTACACTTGATTTCTTAGTTCTTACAAAGGTAGTTTGATGTGTGAATAGTTTTGTGTGTGTGTGTGTGTGTGTGTGTGTGTTCCATGGGGAAACAGCACATAAAGGATTTTACTAATGTAGCGTCTTGCTCTTTCCTCCAATAGTTTCTTTCTGAAGCATCATGCCTGAATGTGACTTCACATTTGTACTAATTTGAACATTGGTACAGCTCTTTGTAACCATGACTACGTTTTCTTACCACTCATCCCCAACCAAAACAAGTTTCCAAGGAAATTTCCAAGAGAATCTGTGCAACATAGCAGGGGCCCACTTTGCTTTCTCTCACCTCTCCTTACACTTTCCTCTGCTGAGTACTTTTATTTGGCCATCTGTTATTTGAGAGGCTCCATTCTATTTATTTATAAGTTTTAGAATTTAAAAACTAAAACAAAACTATAGATGATTAAGCTAAAGGTTTTCTTCTTAACAGAAAGAGCATAATATCCCCAGAATACCTCAAAACTTTTTTTTCACAAAATAATTATTAAAATTACTTTGGGCACCTAGGATTTAACTCAAGTGATACCCTACCTACCATGGATGCACAAGAGTCCAAGTTTGATACCTGCTACCACAACAAATAAACCAACAAACAAGTGAATGAATAAGTAAATGAATAAATAAAAAAATAAACAATACTATTTTGAATAGTTCACATAGGCTAGGAAGAGATTTGTAACTTAATTTTATGTTTACAAAAATTTGAAACTGGTCCACACATGACTAATTGTTGCCAACTGAAAATTAGTCATGAAGAATTCTAAGCTTTTTATTTTTTGTTAAGTCTCACAGAAGATGGAACTAGTCTTAACCCCTGTACAGTTTAATGATACTAAAATACTGAGCCTCTCTGGTCCACATAGCTCTTGATGATAGAATGAAATTCCAACCTAGATATCTAACTGAATGAACTGATTTCTCAAATGGGATATGTAAAAGCACAAATTATAAAATATGGATATCTAAACCATTAACTGAGAGATATCTAACCCCATTATATGTAAATGCAGGGATTAGAAAATATGGCTATTAGAAATGATTAAATCAAAGTCATTTTCTGGTTTCTGTATGCTAATAAAAACATTACAACAAATTGAGTTTGATCAACCTTGTACCATTGACATAAGTACCATAAGGACTATAGGTGAAGGAAGTATGTGGCTAATTAGTCAACCTGAAGCTATCATGAATTACTTCAACCTTTTTCTCAACAATATCTCTGACAGTTTCCCAGTATTACCTGAGATAAGTGGCAATATATTTCAATTATAATCACTACCTTAACTCATGTCCGATTTCAGCAGTGGTATATTATGTTAAAAGTATTCCCTGTAGTAATATGCCTGCCAAATAATAATGGAGCAGGGGTATTTTACTTATTGTGTTGTTTGTCAGAGTTCATTTAGACATTTACTAGGAAAATCTCATGATTCTCACAGAACTTCAAAAATGACTGTCCAAAATAGTAGACAGCTCCGAAAAGACTGATAATACATAATCAACAGTTGACAAAAACATATACATAGATAAATGTGGATTTGAACAAAAACTCTTACCTATATTCTTTTTGTTTCACTCTAATTCTGACCTTTTCTTCCCACTGTGATGGATTATTCTCCCTTCATATTCTATATCTGGAACTGGATTTTTTTTTCTAATGGATCTTTTAGGAAAAAAAAATCTTTTTTTTAATATTTCAACCTAAAGATTATTGAAATAACAATAGGTGTCGAGATGCATAAAAATTTATTCTACTCAATTAAATATTCTTAAATTTACATTTAGTTTAGTGTCATTGATGACTTCAGTGAGAAAAGTTGAGCACCTCAAATTTAACTCATTTGAGTTAGCTATGCTAATTTCCATTCACAACATTAAGTGTACAATAAATATGCTAAAGTAAATATGCGTCATATAGATTTGTAATCACAGATTAGATATTAATCTATTGAATACTGTTATTGTACTTTCTTTTTACTCATTCAACTATGCCATATGGAAGCAGAGGCCTCCACTTTTAGACCTAAAGGAGGAAATAGTCTCTTCTATGACAACTACAATTAATAACTGAATTCTTTCTCACATGCTTAACTAGTAGTCGCTCAATGTAACTATTTCCTTTTACCTGAACTATATTTGTGGTTTAGCTTTCAAGACACCACCATGGCTCTATTGATGTTGCTTTGCTTATATCAAAATATTTACACATATAAACTATAATAAATACATTGGACTTTGCTTCATGCAAAATGAAGATAACTTGAAAATGTCCATTTAGTTTTACTCATTCAGGAGATATCCTTGAAATTTTCCTATCTTCTGTGGGTGCACAACATAAATGACTCAAATTCAGTTGCTATTACCCTCTATTCCAAGGCCATTAAGTCTGTCTAAATAGATATCACTTATGTCACATATGTACAGTAAAATTTAAGGCTCTTTTTACATACAGTTAAGGGGTGCCAAATTGTGCTCTCAAGCACAGAGAAAAATTTTCACATTTTGAAGCAACAAGTTAATGCTGACCTCCACTACTGACGCTTCAGACAGGAGCTTAAATTTCCAGGCCTTGATCAGGTTGCCTCTGAAAATTTCTAATTATTGTTAGCAAGTAGCAGAAGGTTGAAAGGATTAGAAATTGAAACCATATGTGACCACAATATCTTCTCTTCTTTCACTGGAATAAATGATTATATACATCAATAGCAAATTATCATTTTTACAATCACACTTTTTGGCCTTTTCCTCTGACTCTTCTCAGCTCACTACACTAATACAAAATGCACTTCACCACCAAGTTACTTTTAAGGGAAATTTTCTCTCAGTTTCCCCCAGAAAACTCTTTAAATAAGTGATGATGTGTATCAATTTGCTCTCAGGGTACATTAGTTTACTCTATACATCAACAACATTATTTTTATTCCACACTGTATCTCAAAACTAAAACTTTCTTTCAGAACTGATCATTTAAAATATCAAGCTGAATGAGTGAAATAGGGAAATGTTTTCCTCAGTGAGAATTTTTAAACACGTGATGCGTGAGAGCAAGGAAGTTACTAAAAAATATGGAAAATGTTGATAATACAATAAAGGCAGTACTTTAAAAATACTAAAGATAGGGGCCCCACCATGCCCTGTTTCCCGGTGGAATGAGGGACCAGCATCGGGTGGACCAGACCCAGCAGCTGCGGGCTCAACTGTGCCCTGTTTTCCGGTGGACTGAGGGACCAGCGGCGGGCAGACCGGACCCAGCAGCTCTGGGCCCCCCCATGCCGTGTTTCCAGTGGACTGAGGGACCAGCGGTGGGTGGACCAGACCCAGCAGCTCCGGGCCCCGCCGTGCCGTGTTTCCAGCAGACTGCCCCCAGCGGGCGGACTGGACCCAGCAGCTGTGGGCCCCGCCATGCCCTGTTTGTGGTGGACTGAGGGACCAGCTGCAGGCGGACCGGACCCAGCAGATGCGGCCCCGCCATGCCTTGCTTCTGGAGGACTGAGGGAGCAGCACGCGGACCCACCTGCAGGGTGCAGTCCATTTCCAGTGGACTGAAGGCCGCCCACCAGCCCACTGTATCCTGGAGCTGTGCAGTGAGGAGTCAGACATAGAGCTAACTCATAAGCTCAAAGTATCCAGTATAGAATCTAACAAACCTTTTTATCTTATTTACTGTGTTTAATACTGATACTGGCATTTATTGTATTATGGTAACAAACATGATGTGATTGTTCTGCTCAAATACCTACCATGATGTGTCAGGAGTGAGAACTCTCAAGGTTTATTACAGATTCAAGGAGGACCCCCCAGGAAAGTGCTGCTTCCAAAGGGCCCCAGATAATAGAAAGAGACCTGCAACAAACATTGCCCTGTCATCAGACAAAGAAGAGCATTAAAAACAACGAAAGAGTAGAAATGGGAAAATACACACACAAAAAAAAAAAACAGACACAAAGATCACCAGCACAGGGAAATTCAGAGAAAAGGGAAATAGGGCAAACTGAAACTCAAACACCAGGACTCTTGGAGATGGTAACTACAGCAGATCTAGTAAAATGGAAAGCAGAACTCATCTCAGAGATCAAAACAGAGATACTGTCCTCAGTGAAAGACTTCATTAAAGAAGAGATCAGTGACATGATTGAATCCAAGTTAGCAGAAGCAATGGAACCTTTTAAACGGCTTCAAGCAGAACTCCAGGGAATGATGAAGGAGAATGAAAGCTTGCGCAGCAGGATGAACGAAGCAGAGAACCGAATCTCAGACCTAGAGGACAGCAGAGCAGCCAGCGAGCAGGAAAGGTATAATCTATGGAAAAGAGCAAGGGATCATGAGAAATCAATTCAACAGCTTCTAGATGACTCAAAGATAAATAACATAAGATTGATTGGAGTCACTGAGGAAGCAGGAGACAGTGTAAAAGACATAAAAAAAGCTACTGTCAGAGATAGCAACAGAAAACTTCACAGGAAAAGACAT
>PVIC010026470.1:0-24546 GCA_004025085.1 Thryonomys swinderianus | reverse complement strand
AAACATTTACTTGAATTACATGTTTTCATCTAAGGGACTGACCTATTCCTCCCCTTCTCTTCAGATGATGGTTTTTATTGCTTAGTTTTTGCTACATCATCAGAAATCTTGTGTATTTCTCATTGGACATGAATTAATAATGCTTTACCTGCAACACAGAGAACTATTAAAGTGATAAAAAGACAAAGAATGCATTTCAACTCTCCAATAAAAAACAAAAATCTGCTTCTCCTCCATCCTACTAGGCTATTAAATGCTGAAGTATCCACAGGCTTTCTGCAAAGAGGGCCACATTGAGGTGTACTAAATAAATAAGCTAATTAAACCTTGACATTCTAAAACAATTCTGAAAAGTTCTAATTAATTTTTAAACAATATTGAAATAATGATTTGAAACTTCACATTCTTTTAAAATATCGTAACCCAATCAATCCCACAACACATTATACTGAATTTTAATGATTAGAAACATACTTCATTGGTCTGGTTAGAATTAAGACAGCCTAAAGGGGAAAGACTCACTGAGTTTTATAGAAGTGACCAGTATTTTTAATACTTTTATTGACCCTCTTTAGTATTTGCTTTATTTCTTTCTTGATAATATATTGAAACATGGAAAATATTTGACAGCAATATTTTTTTTGTGTAAACTGGTGTTCATTAAAGGTTGTAGGACCGACCGTTTTTGACTAGAGGAAATTTTCAAGTCAGTGAAGAAGGTTTATATCTTTGCCATGGATTTTTCACTTGTGTTCTAATCCTCTCTTCACCTAACTGTATAGTGAAGACAAATAGTCAATCTTTAATTATTGGTAAAGATGGTAGAACTTCTTTGTGATTGAATCTGTGTGAATTTTGGATATTTGAATGAAATCATGAGCTCAGACTTGTAGGAGAGGTGGAGGAGAATAATGGGGAGAAAACTGAATCTGATAGTAGACTAAGGATTTGCCAGGCTGCGGGGTTTCCTAAAATGTGTAGCTGCCTTCAAGAAATTCTTGATTGAACTACACTAGTTTCTCACCTTCTATGTAAGATTACCTAATGTGCTTGTTGCAAAGAGAAACCTAAGTTATTGAATGTAACTATTAAATCAGGTTCTCTGGGGTTGGTGCCTGCAAGTTCACATTTTTAACAGAATTCAAGGTTTCCTAACAAAACTTAAAAACCTGATCCACTGAATCAAGTCTAGGTTTGTAGGTACAGCAGAAATAGCCTTTTTTTTTTTTTTTGAGACAGGGTCTCGCTTTGTGGTTCAGGCTGGCTCTGAGCTCACTGTGTAGCCCAGGCAAGCCTGGAATTCAGCAATCCTCCTGCCTCTGCCTCCCAAGTGCTAGGATGACAGGCGTGAGCCACCATGTCCGGCACTGTGGTATGTGGTATTGATTGCTGGTGGGCGTGAGTGTCCACGCCCAGCATTGTATGTGGTTACTGGGGATCAAACTTGGGACCTTGCGCTTGTGAGGCAGGCGCCGGAACCACTGAGCTAACCCTCTGGCCCAGAGGCAGCCTTTTTTGAAGGTTGTCATCTCTCACAACTCCCAAACACTTGCAGTTATCAGTGGAGAATTGTGCTTTTCTCTCCATAATATGTTCAGGGCCCGCAAAATTCTTCGTACATGACTGCCTTCGTCTATTTGTGCTATCCCATTAAAATATCATGGAATGTGTAATGTATAAAGAACAGTGTGTTTTTCTCATAGTTCTGGAGCCTGAACATCCACAACCAAGGTGCCATCAGGTTTGGTGTCAGGCAAAAATGCAGTATCTGCTGCTGTGATGACTGATTTTGATTGTAAGTTTGAGTGGCCCAAGAGACACCTATGGATTAGTACAGTTTATCCCTGGGTGTGTCTGGGTCGATCACGGCATAGGCCTTGGGGATGACATCTCCTCTGGCCTTCTCATTTCCAGTTCTTCTTCTGCCTGCTGCTTTTTGGATTCTATGAGTTGAGGAACTTTCCTCCCACCAAATGGTTTTGCTTTGGAGCCTGCTGACCTTGGGGTGTAAACAAGCTTCTCTTTTGAGACACAGGTGTCAGGTATTCCATTCAAGCCAAGGGAAGACTAATACAACTTGAAACATGGCGCCTTGTTGCTTCAGCCCCTGGAGGGGAGGAATGCTGTGTCCTCATAAGGCAAAAGGGACTTTGGGGGTGAAGAGAGACAAACTTCCTCCATCAAGTCCTTTTGTAAGAATATTTATCCATTCATAAGATCAGAGACCTTGTGATGTAAACACCTCCCAGAAGGCCCCACCTCTCAGCACTGTCAGGGATAAGTTTCTAACAGAGAAAGTCAGACCATGGACATGACTGCCCGAATGGGTCACATGATAGTTCTCATAGATTCCTTTATATCAGAGATCTCTGGGAGCAGAGAATCAATAAAGACCATGACTTCATCTATTTTTACCATTATATCCTTACGTGGGACAGTAGAGGTTCATAGTCTTTGAATGGGTCAGTGATAAGACATTGATCCAGTTTCTTTAACCCCTAGCTTTTCAGTTTTATTAAGGTAAAATTGACAAAAATCCACACATATTCAAGTTGTATGTACACATACAACTTGAGTGTTAAATCTGTACACACTGTGAAATGATCATCATGATCCAGTTTATTTCATATATTTACTTCTTCATATAATTATCATGTGTCAGGAGAATAAGGTCTACTGTTTTTTGACCTGTTAGTCTGGTTTTCAATCTTGAAAACCATATCCCTGACAGTGCTGAGAGGTGGGGCTTCCTGGCAGGTGTTTATGCTGCAAGGTCTCTGATCTTATAAATGGATAAATATTCTTACAAAAGGACTTGATGGAGAAGGTTGTTCTCTTCACCCCTCAAGTCCCTTTTGCCCTATGAGGACACAGCATTCCTCCCCCCAGGACAGCAACAAGGCACCATGTTTCAAGCTGTCTATATGATAATGTATATATGATAATTAACTTTATAAGGTCTTACAAGATAAATAAGTGAATTTAATGCTGGAAAAAAGAGAGTAAGGAGAGAGGGGGAAAGAAGACAATTGAAATTTATAATGTACATGTACAAATCATCTACAGTGAGTGCAATCACCATGTACAGTAAATGTTTACTAATAAAACTTTAAAAAGAGAGAGATTAAATCAGGAGCAGAGAGCCAGGGGTTTAGCTCAGTGGTTCTGGAGTGGCCTTTCAAGCTCAAGGTTCCAAATTTGATCCCTGGTACAAACCGTACAAAACAACAGGAGCAAAGTAGAAAAGGGGTTCCTCAAAGTTGAAGGGTGGGAGAAAGAAGAAGTAGGTGGACAAATTTAGACTTATGTAAGTTCTGAAGTCTAATACACACCTTGGATTTGAAATTTGCTAAGGGACATGGGTTCTCTCCTTTACCCAGGGAACAGCACTTTTTTGGGGGGTTAGCATTTCAAAATGAAGCTAGTTCATGGCATTCAGGATCTTGATCTACTGACTCTGCAGCCTGTCTCATTCTAATGGTTTATTAGAATGTACTTCTCAAACAGATCCACTACTATAGTATAAAGTGAATAATTTAGAACATGGTATTTTTTCAGTACAGGTACATACTGGAACATATTAAGCATTGAAATAGGTTTTGGTTGTTTTCTTAGATCATCCCATAAAAATTTGTGTTTTATTGTTTTGAGATGTTTTATTGTCCTGTTTCCTCTCAAACTTACAGGGTCAGGCAATTCTCCTGACTCAACTACCCAATTAGCTTGGACTACAGTGTGTCAATACTCCTGACTGTTACGTTGCCATGGTTTAATTACTAGAAATGGTTATTGCTGAGCTTGGCAGTGAACCCAACTGTTATCAAACTCCAGCTCCTTAATCAGAATACCTAAGGTTAGGGCCCAGGAATACATCCTCTTTAAAGACTATCAAGAGGTCTGAGAGTTGGACTATTGCTTTGACCTGAATACAAAATAATTTTTAGTAAACATCTATTTAATACATGTCCATTGAACTATTTCATGTCACTGAACTATTGTGGGAAGATCAGAAAATTGAAGATCTTACTGGCATATAGTAACTTTATGTCTGAAACCAGTTATTTCTTACTCTGTATCTCAGTTTGTTATACCTAAAATTAAAGTGTTGGGTAGATAATCTCTCAGATTCTCAAGAATGCTTTGCTATTCAATACACTTGGAATTCCAGGCCAAAGTAAACCCAGACACTGGAATAGAAGAATTGCACAGGTGGTGTACCTTCCCTGTGGCAGGTGTCCCTTATTTTTCCTAGATAAATCTTTCTAAATTGGTGTCTGCACTGGGAATGCCTGTCAGATTTAGTTTATTATGCTACACAGTACCCTCTTGGATGAAGCTAATTTAACTTCCAAAGTCACATGGATTAGCAACATTCACAGTGAGGACATCTGATCAGATCACATTTTGCATTCGAAAGCTTTATTTGGTTAGCAAACATTTTTGGAGTTCCAACTACTGGGCGCTGAGCTCAATTTTGAGATACACAGATTCATATAATGTGGTCTCTGTCCTTGGATAGCTAATAAGGATAATAGATGCATGGATAGGAAGAGCACTGGGAGCATGATTGTCCGTGAGAAAAAACTGATGACTTTTCTTATTTCTACTTATGGTTACTATATTCCTGAATTTCCCTTTAAGTACAGCTCTTTGTTGCCCTCACTTAGGATGTGAAGGATGGAGAATATAGTGGTCAACTATATTTGAAAAGCTCAAGGAATACAGGGCACTAACGAAGTAGGCATGGCTGGAATCTTGTTTTAGAATTGGAAAACATTCACTTTATTGCATTTTATGATGGGGAATCATGACCACATAGGAACTAAGACATCGGTGGAATGTACAGAATAGAAGATCAGAAGTTGTGTCTATTTACATATGCATTAGTCAGGTTTATAAGGAGCCGAAAATAAGCCAAGTTTCCCAGCCCCATTAAAATTGGTAATTGACCCCTCAAACCTGGACCCCACTCAAGTTTAATCTTCAATTTTCAGAGAAGAGTATGAGGATAAGTTGAAGATCTAAAATCTAATAAATGCTAGATTTCAGGTGATAAACTGATATGTTGGTATTTCAAGTAAAATTATAAGAAGCATGGATTTTTGCCTTTCCTGATGGAAAATCTTGTATGACTGATCTTTGTGCATTTGCAGAGACATACCCAACCAGTGCTTTTGGAGTGTTCTGCTAATAAATCTCTATTACAGTCAAAAATTAAATACTGAAAATAACCATAGTGCTACAGTTTTTGAGTGCATACTGTGTGATAGATGCTGGATGTATGTAATTCTCAGAATAATTCCAGCTATCCTAACTTTACAAATAAGAAACCTGAGGTACAACGTTGTTAAATCAAAGGCCAAATTATAACAGCTAATAGTAGAAGAGCTAAGAGTCAAGCTCATAAGTTAGCTAGAGCTCTTCTGGTGATAAATAGAAAAAAATAACACAACTCAAAGGAAAGGATGCAGGATTCTCTGATGGAAGTAATTGGTGGAAAACAAGATGACCTCAGGAAGGAACTCACTTTCCACCTCTCTGCTTCTCATTTCTATGTTTCTGTTCTGCCCCCTCTTTCTTTTCAACCATTCTTGGATCCTTACATTAAAAAGTTCAGAGTAAGCAGCAGGGTAGAATGGTTAAACCCTGGTAAAGACACGAGCTTTGCGATAATTCACCAAGCTACCTCAAGCAGCTCACTGAGGCTGTACGTACAGGACTCTCTGACACCTTCTGAAGCTTATACAAAGTGAGAACACATAATCACTACACATCAGATAGCTATTTCCATGAGTCCATAATTGAACAGCCTTCATGTTTCTCTCATACATACAGTTTTTTCAGGTTTATCACCCAGCATAACTTAGGTGTCCCGATCCTTCCTGGACAGGGATTGGATGAGCACATTCCCTTGAGTGTGCAGAAACAGTGTTCTGTAACTTCATATGCCTTGTTTAAAGGAACACTTTTGAGCATGATTCCCACAGCATCTGCTGCATAAGATTTCAGATACCACAAGGAAAGGTTGGCATAAAGCAGACATTTGTGGATATCATTAACCTTTATTGCTCTTATTCACTATAGGAATTACTGAGGATGTCATTCACTTGGAGAGAAAATGTTACTTAATTGGAAAGTCTAGGCAACTGCTTTCATTTCTGCATTAGTCAGGATAGACTAGGTTGTGCTGTAGTAACAAACACTCTCCAAAGTCCCAGTAAGTTAGCACAGAGAGCTTTATTTCTTGTTCATGTACATATCCATTACAAGGTAGCAGAGGGACCTGCTAAGTTGGCTTTGCTGTCCAACAGCATATCAAACATTCCTCATTACTTTGCCAGATAAAAGAGAGACTCTAGACTTGCACTTCTTGTTTAATACCTGTATTTTCAGTTTATGTGACTTGTTCATTGTCCAGAGAGAGAAACATGGGAGCCAAGGATGCCATGTGCTAGAAGGAAAGAGAATTTTATTTGACCAATAGGCACACAAGACCCATGTATTCTGATAGCTTTCTTGAGTAGACATGATCATAGACTACAATAAAAACAGACATCACATTGGTTTTTAATGAAGGCTAGGTAGTGTTTTAATTACTGTATGTTTATCATACCTAATTTTATCCTATTGACAACCTTTATTCTTCTCATTTTAAAGAAAACCGAGGCACTAGAAATTTAAGTAACTTAGTTAAGATCCCACCACAGTGTGAGACTGTAGAGTCATGTCCTTTTTATTCACAGAAAATGTGATTATCTTGAGCCTTGATTAACTAATGCACATTTGATAGAGAAATTCTGACTTTGTAGGCTTATCAGAGATGTAAAATATAACTACTGAAATTGTTTTGTAAGTCTACTAAAACAGAAGGGTCAAATCCTGAGTTCCTTTGTTCTAGTACACAGTTTTCTATTTTGGCATGTTTTGAATCTCAGCGTGTGGCTGGTACCCCTATGGCAAGCTCTAATTTAGATTAATATGTTTAGGAGAAATAAGTGATAGCTTATTTATAGAGACCAACGTGCAATCTGACTTTAAAACATGTTTGCCTAAAAATTAATGAAGGTAGAATGGTGGGTGGTTAACTTTCAGTGAGGAGGAAGAAAGAGGATGCAGACATCGCTGAGAGAAGCTTGCCGTGGTGTGGCGCCCTGGCAGATCTGAAGCCTTGTGCCTCGGAGTGAGGGGCAGCAGCACGTTCTCCCCCGGGGGGTGTTTGAGGGATGGTTTATTAATGGAAGCTGTGCACTAATAGAGCCGCTGAGAACACTGGAGAGTGAGTCCAGAAAAGAGGACAAATGTGGGGCAGAGATGGGCTGGACACCGCTGCTTGTCCTATGGGCAGAGATGCCCCGTGCACTTGGATGCCATCGGTGCCCTCAGAACCATTTCTCCTCCCACCATGCTTCTTCGTGCTGCTGCTGCACATGGAGAGTCCCAAGTGGCTCCAGCTGCTTGTCCAGGCCTGTGTCAGGTGCCCCTGCTCTGGGGAGTAGCAACACCAGGAAACCAAGTCTCCTCTTCAGTTGACAGGGAAAGGCTGACTCTTTGACTGTAAATCTGAGAACCATCCATGTGTAGGAAGGGAGGTCAGGTGGTACACAGTTGGCAAGAAAAGACAGAGGTCCGCCACAACTGCTCAGATGTGGCTTTCTGCCCTGTCACTTTGTATGATTAACTAGGAACACATGTCCTTGTTCCTTGCCTATTTTATTATTTTCTTTGAGAGAGATCTGCATCCAAAGGACTTTAGCTCATTCATATGTTTAGTTAAAAATAACTATTGGTTTTGTATAACATTTAAACCCCGTTCTAGGTTCTGAGAGTTATAAAAATAAAAAGACACTCCTAGCCTCTCCAGTTGCTCAGGTTGACTTGTGTAGGTATGACAAAGTTGTATGTAAGCTCAGAAGTGGAAAGACAGTTCATAGAAGGACACACAGAAAAGTTTCAAGGGAAAGGGGATCTGAGAAGATGTGAGGCACATGGAGATGAAAGGACAAACATTTTACATTTGGGAAAGGATGAGAAAGGAGAAAGCGTGGTTGTATTATGAAATATCACCCATGACTGATAGCCATAGAGATAAGGCAGGAGATTTCAGTTATTACAAGATTGTGGGTGGTTCTTCTTGACTTACTGGATTTCAGTACATAGATATTAAGGAAATATTGGAGTTTTAAATAAGTTTAAGTAATAGAAATCCAGTTGTGATTAGGGAAAATAAATTAATAATAATACATAGACTGAATAGAAAGGAAAGGAAACTGAAGAGAGAGAAATTAAGAGGTTGTATAATCCAAGACAGACATACTAGGCCTCTAAAATAACTTTTGAACTAAAATAAACATTAAGAATAAAAAGAAGGAGATGTATTTAAGAAATATATATTATAGCCCAGGAAAGGATATTTTTTATTTGGTCACTGTAATGAAAAAGAAGTTTCTAATAAATTGTGGATCATAGCTATGTTCCCTTCCTCTTTTACCTGTATTAGGGTTTCAATCAATGGTCTTTACACTATGCTACACTCCCAGAAATATGTAAATTGAGACAAAGTTTCATTAAGTTTCTAAATTGACAGGCGAGGCTAGAACTTGGGATCCTTCTGTCTCAGCCTTCTAGAGGGCTGGCCAGTTCATAGCCAACCCCTGAGGGAATCATTACCAGAACTGGGCCAGTCCTCTATGAATATCAATCACATTAAGATGCTACCATCACTTTTTAGACAATGATGATGTTCTGTCCAAACCTGGCATGACTATGAAGAAAAATGACTCTATTAGTTCTTCTGAGGTAAGATTGAAATTTTCTTTCAAAATAGTAAGAATTACTGCCATCCACTTCCTGCTTGTATTATACATGAAGTATGTTTCATACTTCTCCAATCTTCCTATCTGGAGAGGAAAATGATTGGTATCAGTATATGTAATGAGGAAATGGGACTAGAGAAGGAATAGAAAGAGATACTATTCAAACTCCTCGTGACATTTTTGTCAGTAGCCTGTGAAATTTTTTCTTTCTGTCTGTGCTGTATTACAATGAACTTTATAAGAAGGCAAATGTGCCAGGCATGGTGGCTCACATCTGTCATCCCAGCACTCAGGAGGCAGAGGCAGGAGGATTGCTGCATTCAAGGCTTGCCTGGGCTACATAGTGAGCTCAGGACCAGCCTTACCTACAAAATAAGATGCTGTCTCAAAAAGTAAAAGAAGGCAAATTTAAAAAAAAATGAATAAATATAATAAAGCAAAACAAATTCACACATGAACGTCTTCCAGAATTAGATTTTTCCATGGAAAATTAGCCAGCCCCTGTTATAGTTTTACTTGGTTGCTAAAGCTGTAAGAACCCACCTAGTCTCTGTAGCCCTCAGTGTAAACCTATTTAGACAACAGACACTCACAATCCTTTGTGCTTCATCTTTGAGCAGCTCCCTTCCTGCCAAGGTATAGTTAGGAGGATAGCAAATGGATCCCTGAGTTCATTGTGCTTTGAAGTCAGACTGAACTGGGTGTAACATAGTTCACTTGTCAGGCACCTCTACCTTTCTTGTGATGGGCAATGGTCACTTCCTGAGAGACGAATATAATCAAATGGGGGTATCAGCCTGAGTAAGACTTGAAATAAATGTAAGGGGGCACTGAGCGGGACCAAAGCAGAGCTAGGTTGTTGGAGGGTGTTGGCAGCAAGATGGCGTGTTTTTTTCAGTGGTTGCTGTCCAAGGTGCTGCTGCTGATGCGCTGTGGGTAGAGCATGGGTAGAACCTGGAGTTCCTGGAGTTCTGAGGCCAGGAAGAGCTGATAGCGTGACTTGTTCAAGGGCAACCTAACTTGTCCTCTGTATCACTTAACATGCTTGCACTGGTGGTGTTGGAGGAATCTGTGCAGGGCTGTTGCTGCCAGTCTTTACTCTTGGTAGAATGGCCAGGATAAATTCTGTGAATCTGAAACTAGTTTCTCAATTAAGTTGGGCTGCCTGTTTGACAGTTCCTGGATTCCAGGAAAGATAATTGTGTAGACTCTTTCTCTTCCCTTAGGACTTGGTCCCTCGATTGCTGACAGTGTTCCTTTAAAATTCAATGCTTCTGCAGTTTCACAGACATCAGGGCTTCACAGATTTTTTGACCATCTGCCACTTCCCACACAGTAAGTTTCACCCCTTTCCTTCTAAATTTAATTGTTCCACATTATCAAGTTCTTTGCTATTCTTGTCTTTTATTATCCAACCAGTCAACCACTAAAATTGTCAATAAACTTCCTAACATGTGCCTGGCAGAGCACCAGGAACCTCAAGGGCATGTGCTGAGGTGTGACTGTGTCCTCCCCCATGTTGAGCTGTGCTTGTTCAATGCTTTATAGTCTTTTCCCTATGCCTTTCTTGTTGCCTTCTACCTGGTTAGCACCTTAAATTTACTATGTACTCCCAAGTTGTGTTTAAAGGGCTTGAGAGATAAAGATAAATTTTTAATAACTTGGAAAGGAAGGTGAAATAGGTTTTTTAAAGTGATCCAAGCTGGGGGGGGGGGCAAGAAGCCCATGTCTGTAACCCCAGTACCCTAAGAGGCTAAGGTAGGAAAGCTACAAGTTTGAGTGCTGCCTGGAAAACTTAGCAGTTGTAGTGAGATTTTGTCTCAAAGTGAAAAATAATAAAGTGACTGGGGATATGTTTTAGTGTAAAGGAGTCAAATTTAATGAACAGTGCTATTATTTTAGATATGTCCCACTACCAAATAGTTTTTGTTGTTGGGAAAGTGTATTTAGTATGTTCCAATCACCTGTATTTTTCAAATGGGTTTTATCTGTTTCTATTGTCTCCTGACTACAATTAGCTCACTAAATTCTTCACTGCATGTATCTTTTACAAGAAAAAATAACTACAGAGAAGTGCTATAACTTAAACTCATCCTCCCTGCAGTTTAATGAAAAGGATGTGTTATTTGAAACCAATCTTTTCTTGATATTTTAATATTTCATCTATCTTCTTAGATGTTTAAACCCAAGGCAAATCTCACAGAGATATTTTTTCTCTATTGACTTGTCATTTCATGGTGAATAGGCTCAAACTCTTGTTATTGTAAAGAACTTCCTGTGAAAAAGCAACCAATACATCAAAAATTTTAAAGTAGGATCAGAGATTTAGCTCAGGGGTTCTGGCGCCTGCCTCACAAGCGCAATATCCTGAGTTCGATCCCAGTAACCACATACAATGCTGGGCATGGTGACTCACGCCCACTGGCAATCAATACCACGTACCACAGTGCTGGGCATGGTGGCTCACGCCCACTGGCAATCAATACCACGTACCACAGTGCTGGGCATGGTGACTCACGCCCACTGGCAATCAATACCACGTACCACAGTGCTGGGCATGGTGGCTCACGCCTGTCATCCCAAGCACTTGGAGGCAGAGACAGGAGAATTGCTGAGTTCCAGGCTTGCCTGGGCTACATAGTGAGCTCAGGGACAGCCTGAACTACAAAGTGAGACCCTGTCTCAAAAAAAAAATTTTTTTTTTAAAGTATCTTAGGGAACAAAAGCTGTTAAAAAATATGGTAGGGCATGGAGGAGGGGGCTCTTTGTTAATCTATTAATGACTGAGAGTTGTCAGTTCTGTATGGTCAGAATGATGTAATAATCTTTAAAAAACAAAGGAAAACCTCTATAGGCAGAGCAGAAATGAACGGACAGACATAAAACCAGAATCTTTAAGTAAAGAGATGTATTAAAATTCTTCAGTGTTCTGGGAAGTGATCCTAAGCATTTGAAATGCATGTGCTTTAAAAATGTGAAATAAAAGTGACATCAACCGTCTCCAAGTTCAGATTCCCCTTCTGAGACTTCTGAGCTTCCAGCAAAGCACCACCTTGTCTAACCACTTGATGGTATCTTTGCTGTGCACACCGTGAGCAACAAACCATAGGAAACTAATGGTATTTTAAATGGAAAACAGCAGTTTGTTACGATTGGTTAATAGGTTCTTGGCAGAATTTCAACTTAATGAGCATGCAAGGGTGTCTATGTGCTCAGCAAGGCCGACCCCAGCCTTCCTCATAGTGTCACCAGATGCTATAAATCTACTTTGACAACTAGTAAACAGATAAATGTATCCTGGAAGCAGGGAATGTGGAACTGGTAGCAGTTTCTGAAAGAAGTAAGGCAAATAGAGACTGGCACATATTTACACACAAAAATTTAACTTTCCAGCTTCTTCAGTCTTTAATAGGATGATAGTAAAATTTAAAAGGTTAAAAGTGTCATTTCTTAAAACCTTTGACTCATTGACCCTTGTTAGGGATATAATATTAGAAATACATGAATAAAAGTGTACCTCTTGCCAGGTGTGGTGGCTCATGCCTGTAATCCCAGCACTCAGGAGGCAGAGAGGAGGATTGCTGTGAGTTTGAGGCTTGCCTGTGCTACATAATGAGCTCAAGGCCAGCCTGAACTACATAACGAGAGCCTGTCTCAAAAAAAAAAAATGTACCTCCTTAGGAGAAATAGCCAAGGGCTAAGCAGAGTTCACAAATACCAGCTTTCTTGTTGTGTGTTAGATCAGTATTTCTGTTGGCTACAGTTGAGTTGGTAGAAGATTCATATAGCATGCAGACAACCATCTAATTTAATTCTAGCAGCTATAGGAAACTGTAGTAGAAAATGTTTTTATTTCGTTGCTTGTTGAGGAAGCTTGACCTTCCTAAGCAGATTGCTGAGCATTGTTTCACAGTGTGTGCATGAGCTTGTTGTGTGGGGGAGATGGCTGTAGGTGTTCACTCCACAGAGCACTGACACAGCTCCGTAGCTTTCTGTTTTCTTTGGGCAGTGAGAACACTGCCCACTCCAGAGGTGGCCTTCTTCCCATCCTCACAGAAAAAAGCATTTGAGGGGAGAGCTGGGATTTCATGCCAATGAATGGAAGTAACTTAAACCTTGGGAATTAAACTTAAACCAAGGAAAACAGGAGGAAGGCTTTACTACTTTGTTTTAGTTTTTTGGTACATTTTAAGTATGCATTGTGATCATATTCATTATTTAGAATTTGTGCCTGTACATAATATATCTTGATTCTAATTTTTCCCATTAACTTGGCTTCTTGTAGCCCCTTTACCCATCATATCTATAAACTTTGTTTCCATTTTTCCTTTCAAATATTTTCCTTCTCCCCCCCCATTACCTTCCCCTTTGAAAATTGCCTATTTCACAATACCTATTATATATTTTGACCTTATTTACACTTTCAGTTTCTCAAACTAGAGAAATTATATGGTATGTACACCTGTGTTCTATTTATTTCACTTTAAGTATGGCTTCAGTGTGCATCAATTTAGATATAAATGTCTCTAATTTATCACTATGGTGAAGTAATACTTCATTTCATTAAAAAAACTCATCTTATTTATCCACTTGCCTTTGATGGACATTTGGGTTGTTTCCAAGATTTAGCTATTACAAATTGTGCTGCTATAAACATGGGTGCACATGTGTCCCTCTGGTATGATTCTTTTATGTATGTACCTAGCAGTGAACTAGCAAGGTCAAATGGGACCTCTGTTCCTAGCTTTTTGAGGAATCTCCACATTGATTTCCACAGTGGTTACATCAGTCTACATCACCACCAATATGGAGAATGTTCCTTTCTCCCCACCACCTCGCCAGCATTTATTGCTGGTTAATTTCAAGATAGCAGCAATTCTTTGAGGAGTGAGATGTAATCTCAGTGTGGTTTTCATCTGTATCTCTCAAATAACTGTTGATATTGAACATTTCTCCGTATGTTTATTCAGTGCTTTTACTTCATCTGGAAGATGTCTGTTCATTTCTGAGGCCCAGTTTTGAAATGAAATTTTAAAATGGGGGGGCCTACTTTTTAAATTTTTTTATATATTCTAGATAGTAGTGCTCTCACTGAGGAATAGCTGGTAAAATGTTTTCCCAGATTGTAGGCTGTCTTTTAACTCTGTTGGTGGTTTCTCTTGCTGTGTAGCTTTTTGGGAAATCAACAGTCATTGATCATTATGCTAGCTCCCATGCTACTGAGGTTTGGTGCACAGAGTCTAATGCTGTAAAAGCAGCAGGAATGGAGGAGGGCTGGTTTCTGCTAACTGAGCCTGTGGTAGAGCATGGCTGTGAGTAGTGGCCAGAGCAGCAGAGCTGCAGTTAGAACCTGAGCTCCAGCCAGCTTGGCCTTCATCACTACACTTCCTGGAGAGATTCTCAGAGCATTCTGAGTCAGTTTCCTTACCTGCAACTAAAACAAATATGCCTCCACTCATACACAGAAGGTATCACAAAACTGCCAAATATTCTAATAGTTTCTATCTTGTAAAACTGGCTTCACATTCCGAAGCCCTATTTTTGACTCTGATTCTTTTAGCAACATGATCGTTTCCCCTAGACAAAGCACATCTAAGCACTCCATTTTCATGTAGTATCGGTTTGAGATACTGATTATTTGCCTAAACTAAACATGTTAGATTGTATTTTCTAAGTTTTTTTTTAATAAACACAAGTATTTTTGGCAAAATGAAGCTAACTTTTCAAAAGACTGCAGTGTTTTTATTGTTGTAGAGCAATTCACTAAAGACCTTGCTAGTACAAGACACTATCTAAGTGGCTAGATGAGCATATAATGAAGTCTTTCTCCTGACCCTTGATGAGCTTGTGGTCTTGGGAAAGAGTCAGATATGTAGGTAACTAACTGATACAGAGCCTATCTCCAGGAAGAATCATTGGCTACTTTAACCTGGAAGAATCAACTCATATCAGTTTTTACCCAGAGAAAACATCCACTTTTCCACATTTCAAGATAGTCTTTAGATAAAAATCTCAGCCCAGTATTTAGAGCATACACACACCCATCCAAAGTTCTGTTTTGCCAAACATTTTATTAGCATGGTAATTTTTTTGAGTATATAAGGGAGATCATAATATGACCACATTATCCATTCACAGTATTTCTCCTCTTGCCTTCTTCTGGTCACATGAATAGAAGTTCTGTGACAATCCATGACATATGCTTCACAGTTTAAATTGTTCTCCAAGGTACTTTTTTCCCCTACAAGCAAATAGAAGTATTCATCTAAAGTAGATTTCTGATGAATGAAAATTTCTGCCTTTGTATCCCACAGTTTTTATGAAATTCAGACCAAGTGTATGCAAAAACTTTATTCTACATGCCAGTTTTTATTTTCCACCTTATATTTGAACCCTTCTCAGCAATGCATTAGTGAGCTAATGACATATGTGAAATGCATAGTCAGAAACCAGCCTGTCAGAAGCTGTATGCAAAATGGCAAGAAGAAAAGTGTCCTAGGAGAAGTGTATTAGGAGAATAAGCCCTTGTACATTTGCAGGGCCCTGTGGCCCTGGTGAGTGCAAGTCTGACACCCCAGTGCCCCTCAGTACATTGGTTCACTGGCAGCCCTTCCTGTTGGAAGAAAAATGAAAAGAAGATTGATGTGCCTGTCACACGTTGATGTTTTTGCACATATGCCTTATGGTCTAACCAGTCTACCCTTTTATTTCTAGAAAAAGAAACAACCTCTTTTCTTCCTTCTCAGGTTCAGAGACTTCAGGCCAAAAATGTGCTTTAGAAGCCTCCATGGTCTCACTTAGCACTTCTGGATCACTAGTGTTAGATTAGAAGTACATGTCACAGTCTTGTCTATGTTAATTGCAGTAATACAACATAACATTATTGCACATAGTTAAATTTTTATATGTACATTATGACTGCAATTTTAACCTATTTCAAGAAGAATAGTTGTGGCTTGAAAGAGAAATAACCCTATTATATTTTAAGATAGTTTTAAGGTCTTGGTATATAGATGAAAACAAAGCACAAGAAATGTTTGGTTTTTGGTATGCTAAATTTCTTCATAAACTAGTCTGTACAATTACTGAGAAAAAAATAATCAAGAAAAATGTGATATATATATATAATATATAATATGTATATAGAATGTATAATATATGTTATATATATATATATATATATCAATAAAAAGTATTTCCTTGCATGGAAGGAAAAAAAGACCTATACATGGCATAATGCTGTCAAACCTACTGGCTCTCCTTAAAGCACTCAAACCCTAAAAATTGAGGCATTTACACAGAAAATTATTAGATAAGAGAAAGAAATTAAGAGTGAGGGAAGAGACATAAAGAAGGGTAATAGAGGGACAGATGTGATCAAAATATGTTATATGGATTTATGAAATTGCCATGTTGAAATCCAATATTCATAGAATTAATAGATACTAACAAAACTATACATAAATAAATAAATATCTTCCATTTTAGTGTGTGCTTAGAGCCTAGGGTCTTTAATCTATAGCAGTAGCAGCTACTTTATCTGGGTTGAGAGAGACAGAGAGACAGACAGACAGATAGGAGACAGAGAGGGAGATTAGTCAGACATAGAACTCTTTTGTCAAGAGCAAATAGTAATATCTGGCTTTTTAAAAATTTTATCTATATTGACAAGCACTACTCTGTAGCTGAAGTGTTTTGATAGTTTGCCTTTAATTATCAATGGAGGTGAATTTATTAAACAGCATTTTTGCTTTTCATGTTTTATTGTCCCATCTCTTTTGTGTTCCTCTCTCCTTCTTCTGTTAGTAATTTTTATTACTCCATTTTATCTCCTCCAATGACTTAATAGCTATATTTTTCTCCCGCTTTTCTGTTGTTGTTCTAGTCTGTTTTGGCTGCTGTGACAAATCATTATAGACTGGATAGCTTATAAACAACAAAAGCATATTTCTCATGCCTCTGGAGGTTTAAAATTCCAAGACAAGACTTTGGTGAATTCCATGTCTACTTTGAGTCCTCACTTATAAATGACACCTTTCTTACCATCTCCTTACATGGCAGAAAAGGTGAGGAATAGCACTGGGGCTTTTTTATTAAAAAATAATGATGCCAATCCCATTCATAAGAGCTTTGCTCCCAGGACCCAAATCAAAAGCCCACCTCCTAATTCCATCACATCTGAAGGTAAGATTTCAACAGTGAGTTTGAGAGGGGTGGGGACACAGACATTCAGAACATAGCAACGTTCCTCCAGGGTTTACAGCATACTCCTTTTTAATTTATTATAGTCTACCATCAAATAAGATCACACAAGATTACACCACTACGTGTTAGACTCTCACAACACTACATTTCTGTTAGCCTCATTCTGCCCTTGGTCTAATTCTTCTCACCCATTTAAATTCTGAATATGTTATTCACTTATAATGCATTGTTATTCTTTTTCTGTAAACAGCCTATTTTCACTTAGAGAGCTGAAAAATAGAAAATTATTTATATATTTACTGTTTCTGCTATTCTCCATTCCTTTATTTAGATCCAGATTCTATTTAGTATTAGTCTGCTTCTCCTGCTCACTTTAATATTAGCATACAGATCTATTGGCAATCAATTTTCCACTTTCACTGGTTTGATAAAAGTATTTTGTCTTCATTTTTGAAAGATTTCTTTTTCTGTACATAGAATTTCATGTTAACAATGCTTTCCCCCCCTTTAGCACTTTAAAGATGTCATCCTTATTTTAGATCTCAGGAGAGGTGTTTCTATTATTATTTTTTCTGCCACTGTGCACATGTCTTTCTGTGGATGCTTTTAAGATTTTATTTTCTACTTTGCTATTTTTCATCATCTTGTGATATGTCCTGGTGTTTGTACTTTTTCGTGGTTATTCAGCTTGCGCCTTTGTAGGTTTAAAGCTTCCTTCATTTTGAAATTTCTTGTTCATTATTTCAATTTTTTCCTCTTAGAAAAAATTTACTTATGTGTTTATTTTAAATTAAATTGATTATTTTAACTGATACATAAAGATTATATACTTTTATGGGAAACCATGTGATATACCGATATGCACATACTTTGTATATAATATTTAAATCATAGTTTCCTTTTCTTCTTCCCCACCTTTTGGGACTTTAAATATGTATCATCATCATCATTATTATTATTGTTATTATTATTATAGCACTTTGTATTGTGATATTCTTGACGCTTTGTTTACAAGTTTTAGCCCTCCCTGCTTTTCAAACTGGACTCTGTCTCCAAGCTTATCTGTGGTTCCCCCTCTCTGAGGTGCTCTGGATCGTGGTCTGGACTGCTGCAGGGTTTGCCTGCTCGGTTCTCCTGCCCTCAGAGACTGCGGCCCAGAGCCCTGTCTTTCCTGTGTAAGTGCTGCCCTTCTTAATTCCTGTATCCAAAGCTCCACCGTTAGTAAAGTCCTTTGGTACCCAAGCTCTTTCCTCTGCCTGGAATGCTTCTCCCAGTCTCCTCTTAGGAACTCTCTTGTCAGTTTTTCTATATAAGCTTAAATGCTACTTATTCAACTGATTTTTCTGCCTGATCCTTCTTCATCCATGTGTGAAGATAAATTAAGTTTCCTGGTTGTATTCTATCTTAACATCTGTAGTTTCCTTTATAAGCACTGAACACAATTTACAGTTATATTATTTTAGTGCTACTTTTAATTGGCTATCTAGCTGGTAGATTATAATCTCAAAGACAGAAGGGATTTTATCTATTTTATACATCCTTGCATTCCTGGAACTTGACAGATAATACTCTACACAAGTGTTTACTGGCTAAGCTGAGTAATGTTGAATTTTGTACAATACTGGGTGTAGAATACAGAATCAGCATTTTTATTAGGAAAATGTACAATTATAACAATGTAAACAAAAGCCACAGTGTCTTAAATGCATTTTTTATGAAAAAGTTCATATTTCACATTAAACTATTTTTCAATATCAGGTTTTATAAAAAATAGTATTCTTACCATTTTTGTCAATAATATTACTGTGAGAATTTTAGATTTCCTATGTTTTATGAGAATTAACACTTGTTCATTTTATTTTTCATTATTTCTCCAAAATTTTAATTTCTTACTAAGTCAAATTTTGCTTCTGACCATGAATTGTGTGATTCTTCTGAGTACTTCCTACTCGGTTTCACAAAGAACTTCAGTATTATTTATATCTGTAGTGTTCTATTTCATTTTATAATAATAATATTAATCTTATCTTATTCATGCTAAATTATATTTTTATTGAATGTTCTCACTGTCAAAATGTCAAAGTTACAGAATTATCTAATTTTAGTTACTCATTATTTTTCCCTTTCTGTTGAGATGTCAGTGTTAGCCACAGTTATAACCACTGAAAATTCTTGCTTAATAGGTTTGACTACACACAGAAATTCAGAAGGCCTAGAGGCAGCTCCAGGAGCAAATGTAAATTTAAGGGAAAAGGACATATTTCTTTTGGCAACAAAATTTATGTAAATTTGACCCATGATGCACTGGGCAAGAGATCTTTCCTTACCTTTGAGCCTTTGTATCCCATGGCAATCCAGTCTGGCTTCCTGTCTCAGGAAGGGTGCACTGTCTGTTGGCACAGAATATTGCAGTCAATCTTCTACCCTTCCATGTGGGAAAGAGTCTTTAGAAGCTGAGCAAATTACAGAATATAATTTTCTTTCAACAAGCCCTTTAATTTTTACTTTTGGTAGGTTAATTTAAGTTAGTGAAATGTGTGTATCTCTTATCAATTAATTCCTGAAATAGTGGGGGCTATCTGCCTGATTTCCAGAGACTTGGGTGTGTTGAAATGTGACACCCTCAACAGTAGGATAGTATAGCAGTTACTGTGTGTTGAATGCTATTCTTTCTTGCAAGATGGACTTTTCACTTCACTGCTTGTTCTACACTCCCTCCAGCTTGCTTCAGAGTAGCCTACAAAAGATGTGCCCTACAATTGTTCTTTCTTTATGTCTAGTAGTGGTTGCCATTTGTAGCCAATACCCGTTTACACAGGACCTATCAAAGGGTAATACTTGAGGAACAAGGTACCTTGAAGGCCTTTAATCTCTTAGGTGCTTACACAACAGAGGTACAGGAATCACCCTGAGTCGCTCAGGTTCTGAGTGTTGAGTTAAGACCAGACTCGGGTCTTAGAATCTGTGCTCTTTCAATGCCAGGCTCTTTTGCCTTAATGCTTTCAATTTGCATGCATTGGTTGTATCCAGGCTTTCACAATAGTCTTCAATTTCCCCTAAAACGTGTCCTCCAGGTTTGACAAGATGATAGAAAGAATATCCTGTTATCCCGAGTGGATCTTGGGCCTTACTTTTTTTTTTTTTCCAGTCGGTGATGAAGATACTTCAGGCATATTCGCGTGTTCCCAGAATCCTTGTCCATTTGTTTCTACTTCGCTATCTTTTAATCACAGCCTGGTCTGTTCTTGGGTAGGGTGGCAACAGAGTAAGTATAGGTGAAAAGGTCAGGAATATCTATATATAATCTACATGGAAGAGGCTATCTCTAGGGATTTATATGCATGAACATGTGGCTATCTTTTCAACAGTAAACCGTGCCTGGGAATATTCAGATAAATATGCTCCCAAAGCTGAGTCCATCCCAGTGGGTGGGGAGAGAAGAGGGCTATAAAAAATAGAACTGTTGGGCCAAAGATTTAGCTCAGTGGTTCTGGTACCTGCTTCACAAGTGCAAGGTCCTGAGTTTGATCCCCGTAACCACATACAATGCTGGGCGTGGTGGCTCATGCCCACCAGCCATCAATACCACATACCACAGTGCTGGGCGTGGTGGCTCACGTCTGTCATCCCAGCCCTCCGGAGACAGAGGCAGGAGGATTGCTGAGTTTGAGACTTGCCTGGGCTATTATAAGTGAGCTCAGAGCTAGCCTGAAGTACAAAGTGAGACCCTGTCTCAAAAAAAAAGAACTGTTTTAAGTCAAAGAAATTCCAATAAATTAATGATTAAAGTTATGCTTTTCTTTCTACAGTAGTTGTTTCAGATGGAAAGAACTTTATATTACATTCAGGGAGTACAAACACTGCAGAAATTCTTCCTTTTCTCTCAGAACCAAAGAATTAAATTTAGAGCTGTGATGTTTTTTGCAGTGCTCCAAACTTGAATTAAAACAACAGGATGGATCACTGAGGAATATAATTTTTTCACTCCCTGGAGTAAGTTCTTGGTTCAGACCAAAGTACACACAATGGGAACATCTAACCTTTTTTTTTTTTTTTTTTTTTTAGACAGGGTTTCACTGTGCAGTTCAGGCTAGCCTTGAACTCACACTGATCCTCCTGCCTCAGCCTGCTGAGTGCTGAGACTATAAGTGTTCTCTACCATGCGAGCAGTTGACCAACGACCACACTCAACCTCAGTCCCTGCTTCAGGCTGTCCTTGTCTGGGAGGCAAGTCCACTTCCAGAATTAATGCCAGAGTCTCCTAGGCTTGGTAAAAGAGCAAGACTCTGTTAGCACTAAAAAATACCACCAATAGTAAAAACAAAGCAAAACAAAACATTTCATTATATGCACAGGCCCGCAGCACAAGGGTGCAGAATTGCAGAAACAAAAACCAAAAGAAACTAATACAACTCCAATAATGAACTCTAAAAAAATGGAAATGTGTGAATTTACTAATAAAAATTGAGACTGTCCTCCAAGTTCAAATAATTCAAGAAAGTATGGATGAAAATGGAATTTAGTAAATAATTTAATAACAAGATGAGAATTTTCAGATGGAAATAGAACTTTTAAAATCATAGAGATTAAAAAAGAAAATAACTGAATTTAAAATTTCAGTAGAAAGTTCCATTGACAATTTGACCAATCAGAAAAATCCACGAAAGACTATATTTATGACTATTCAATCAGTAGCATGTAAGAAAACAAAAAGAATGAAAAAGAATAGAAAGCATCTGAGAATTACAGAACACCGAAGAGGACTACTTTGTACAGAGCAGGTGAGAGAGAGAGAGAGTGAGAGAGGAGAGGAATCTTCCAGAAAGCATGTTCAAGGAAATAATGATGTGAGTAAAGGTGTCAGAGTCTAGGTATGGGAAGCCAGGAAATCCCTAGTCAAATTTCACCCATGAATAGCAAAGCATCTGTAAAGAAAACTAAGAAAACAATCACATCTACATTAACAACAAAATAAGCCTTTTAGAGTAAATTTAACCTCAGAAGTGAAAAATTTATAAACCACAAAGATTGAACACACACAAAATGAGAAGATATCTTTTGTTCTTGGACCAAGGGAGCTAATACTGTTCAAGTTTTCCTCCCATTCTCAATAATGTATAGCTTCAACCCCTATCAGTGTCATTTGTCATAGAAATTAAAAAAAAACGCTTAAACTTGTACACATCACAAAAACCTTAGTGTAGCTTTCTGCTTAACAGCAACTTATAATGAAGGATAAAAAGAAAACAAAAATACCTAAGCAAATCACCATGAACATAATATTGAAAAGAATGATTCCTTCTCTTCAGCTCTGGAGTGAATGTTCTGAGAAAAGGTATTATTTTGCCAACACTGGAGGTGCCAGTGTCATGCATGTTAGTGCATCCAAAGAACTCCTAGTGGGATAAAATAATGGAAAAGGCAGACAGCAGTACTGATGATCCTAAACCCACGTAGGCCAAAGCTAATATATGTGCATGTATCTTAGTTTGTAAGTTTAGAAACTAAAAAGAAGGAAAAAAAATTAATAACAAAAAACTTCTAGAATCAGGAAAGTGAGAACATATTTTTGCACTTCTGTACTGTTTCTGTTTAATGTTGTATTATTATAAAAGAATCAAAAATTCTAAAATGTGTAAGTTATTGTGCTAAGTTCATATTAATTTATTTTAAAAACAAAAAATACTTTTTCCTTTTTAATGTAGACAGTGTAGAAAGTGTAGAGTAGTGCAGAACCGTCCTGCCCCTTCACTGTCACACCCCTCCCACGGACCCACCCAGGGCAGTTTCTGGTCCTGCGATCTCCATTTATGCTGAGTGCCCTAGCCAGGTATTCCATTTCCTCCATCTGATATTTTTACTGTTCTTTTTCTGTGGTCAGTAAGGTTGGATACACAGTCATGACCATAGTGTCACAGTTGCCTACAGTGCTGAGCACAGTAACATGCTGTCTGAGCCCAAAGCCCAGGGACAACAGACTGCATCTCATAGCCAGGGCAAGTAGTAGAACATGGCATGGGGGTGTGTGTAAGTACACTTCATGATGCTGACACAGTGACAGGTTCACCTAGTGATTCCTTTCCAAGGATGTGTTCTTGCTGCTCTACAGCATATGACTAGGTATAATAAAGTGATTGTCAGCAAAATTGCATGGTATTCACATTAAGAATAAGACAAATGGAGCAACAGAACAGTGCAGAAACTCCAAAAATAGTCTTAGAAGCCTACAGTCAAGTGATTTTCAACAAAGGTGCCAAGAACAAGCTATGGAGAAAAGACAATCTCCTCAATAAATGGTGTTAAAACTGGGTCTCCAAATTTAGTAGAATGAAACTGGGTCCTTGAATCACATCATATGCAAAAATCAACTTAAAATGAATTAAAAACTTAAATATAAGAACTAGAATGGTAAAAATAGGAGAAACCCCCATGATACTTATCTGGGCAGTGAAGTTTTTTTTTAGATCTAATCCTAAAAAGAAGAAAAAAATGACAAAAACCAAAACCCAAAACAAAAAAAAATCCCCCAGAGTAGACAAAAAAGATTGCATCAATCTAAACAGCCTCTGCATAGCAAAGGAAATAAGCAATAAAGTGAGTAGAAGTCCACAAAGTGGGAGAAAAGATGTCAAACTATATATCTTATATGAGATTATTGTACGAAATTTCTAAGGAACTCAAACATCTCAATATGAATAAAACAAATAACCCATCTTAAAAAATAAGCAAAAGACCTGTACAAGTGTTTATCAAAAGATGACATACAAATGGTCACAAAGTATGTGGAAAATATGTTCAACATCCTTGATTATTAGGAGAATGCAAATTAAAAACCTCAGTGAGATGCCACCAGGATACAGAGCAAAGGAACCCTGTGCATGGTTGGCTGGTATATAAACTAAACAGCCATGCCTGAAAACAAAGTGAGGTTTCCTCAAAAAACTCACCATCAGTTCCACATCTGGTTGCATAGCAAAGGAACTGGGTTTCATATTTTGAGAGGCTATCTACATTTCCGTTTTTCATTGTAGGCTTACTCACAATGGCTGTGATATGAAATCATACTAAGTATCCTTCAACTGATGAATAGGTCAAGAAAATGGTTTGTTCAGCCTTCAAGAGAAGGAGATTCTGTTCACTGTCACAACACAGATAGTGCTGGAAAGCTCTACACAAAGTCCAACAGTCTGAGAACAGAAAGACAAATACCAAATGATGTCCCTTCTATGTGCAGCCTAAACGACTCAAACTCATGGAAGTAGAGAGTACAATAGAGGCTGGTAGCAGCTGAGGTGGTTGCAGAGGGAAGGGAGAATAGGAGGTTCTTGATGAAAAGCACAAGATTTTAGATAGATAGGGTGTGTATTGTCAATAGTAATATATTATTTCTGAGCAGCTGAGAGTCAATTTTAAATATCTTATCACAGAAAATGACAAGTAAAGGCCAGAGATTTAGCTCAGTGGTTTTGGTGCCTTCCTAGCAAGCACAAGGTCCTGAGTTCCATCCCCAGTGACCACATACAAAAAT
>PVIC010026469.1:0-24523 GCA_004025085.1 Thryonomys swinderianus | reverse complement strand
ACGAGCCCATGTTCCTCTTTCTGTGCATGCTGTCACTCACCGACCTGGTCCTCTCCACGTCCACGCTGCCGCGCATGCTCTGTCTCTTCTGGCTCGGCGCCCACGACGTGGCCTTTGAGGCCTGCCTGGCCCAGATGTTCTTCATCCACAGCTTTACCGCCATGGAATCGGGCTTCTTCTTGGCCATGGCCATCGACCGCTATGTGGCCATCTGTGAGCCACTGCGCCATGCCACGATTCTCACCCACAGTCGCCTTGCCAAGATGGGAGCTGCCGTGTTTCTGCGCGGAGTGGCCTTCTTTACCCCACACCCCATCCTCCTCGGGCAGCTGCCCTACTGCAGGACTCGCGTCATTGCTCACACCTACTGCGAGTTCATGGCTGTGGTGAAGCTCGCTTGTGTAGACACCGGAGCCACCAAGCGTTACAGCCTCAGTGTGGCCTCTGTCATTGGTTCCATGGATGGCTTTTTCATTGCACTGTCTTATGTGTTTATCCTCCGCGCAGTCTTTCGTCTCCCCTCACGAGAAGCAAGTGTGAAAGCTCTGGGCACGTGTGGCTCCCATGTCTGTGTCATCCTCGTTTTCTATTCCACAGCTGTCTTTACCTTCCTGACTCACCGCTTTGGCCACAGCGTGGCTCCTCATGTGCATATCCTCATTGCCAACATGTACCTGCTGGTACCACCCTTTCTAAATCCCATTGTTTATGGGATGAGGACAAAGCAAATTCGAGACCATATTCTTCGTTTTATAAGGGTAAAAGCTGCTGCCTTGTGATGTCAGTTTTGCAGAGATGGTGACAAAATAGAGAAGAGCAGAAGAAATTAATCTCCCAATAGAAGAGGTATCATCTTTTGCTCATTGCTGTTACTATCCTGGTGTGTAACTGGGCATCATAATTTACTTACCAGTAGGAAATTCTTGAAAAACAAAAGAAACCGATGACGTTCCTTAAAAAGCCCATAAGGAATATGCACCTGGAAAATTAATGATCTCTTCCAGTTTTCTACAAATGAGGTAATAAAACTGACTTAGTAGCTACCAAATACATCTAAAGTTTTGCATATATTTGTAAGGATGAATGCACAGTGCATGTTTTAGACCTTCAAAGTGAAATATTTTAGGTATATAATAATCAAGTAAATAAAGTTAAACAATTGTTTATATAATACTTTGTTTGTGCCAAACGTATCCTAGTATTGTGTTTATTTTTAAAATTTTAACTAAAAGTTGGCCTCAGTAGACCTATATTAGTTTCTTGAATGCAGAAGTAGCTCTATGCTCAGAGACTATTTAAGCCAATGATGTACATAAGTAAAGTCTTACAATGAGTTGTTTTTAAAATTTTCTAAGGGTGGTAGTCTATCACCATCCTTAATTGTTTAAGTTTTGTGGTAATGATTCTACAGGATATATTAAAGGTAAATTTATCAAAAGGAAGATGAGTAATCTTTCTTACTCCTTAACAAATCTAATCTTCCCGTTAAATGCTTAGGTCACAGAATGTGGCAAGTGCTCCAGAAGGACTCAATGAATACATGGTAAATTTCATTAGACTAATGTTACATTCAGAGGAACTGACAATTTTAAAATTATTATATTTTCTCTTACTTGCTTTCATTGCCTTTGTATTGAAACAAGGGAGACTATTTCCACACATTACAGTTTAAAGTTTACACTGATGTTCCCAATAAATTAGCTTTTAATTGCTATGACAAACATGCTCTCACCATTAAAATCATATCCTGGCTTTTATCATATTCATGCAAAATTCACAATGGCAAATCCAAGGTTTATGAATTCTTTTTTCTCCATATCTCTTACTCTTCATCTTCATCCCTTGCACCCTTTTTCCCAAACGTAAAAATTCACACCTACTTTCACTCTTTATCTCTTTTCACATCTTTATATCTTTGCCCAGAATTATCTTCTCTCTCCTTATATTTCTTTCTGGGAAGAACTAATCATTTTTACATAAAACTCCTATCTAAAAATCTTCTACCTCATATGGAAAATTAAATTATTCACAATTTTCACTGACTAAAATTCTTCCTGACAGTCATAAAAGGTGTTTTGATATATTTTATTTAACTGTCAGTATGCCTTGTCTGATAATTAAATTTTTAATATAGAAGTTAAACTCTTTAGACACAGAGTTTAAGGTCATTAATCACTGGGTTCCTGATTCTATACATTCAGGAAAGGTTATAAATATTGTAGAAACTGCTACACTTAATAAAATGATAAGCATAATGTCTTTTTTCCAATAATTAATTGAGTGAAAACAAGAGACAGAGTTTAAACTGCCACACAGTAAGCCCATAGTACATAAGGACTAGCTGAAATTATGGTAAGTAAAACTTTGCATTCTTACTCCATTCTAATCTGTGTCATATACTCTCTGTTTATATATATATATATATTTATATAAAATGTGTGTATATAATATATAATATTTATTTACATACAATTATATTCATATATAATATAATATATAATTATATTTTATACATTATATTATATTATATTATACAATATTATATATTATATTTATATAATATATGATATATATTTATTTATATTATATATAAACATATATTTTCAATTATATAGTTGTAATTATCAGAATAAGAATTAGTCTGATTTTATAGATGAGGAATTCAGCTCACAGAGATTAAATAATTTGCCCAAGGTCACATTAACTATGTGACAAAATCTATTTTGAGTCAATACAAAAATAGTAATCCCATGGTTAAGGACTTTCTTTATTTTCTTTTTACTCTGAATAACTCTTGGTATTCCATGCACATATTTACTGATGCTTTCTTAACACAAGATGAGGATTTGGCTGTATTATATTAGAACTCCAATTCAGGTAAAATTTATAATGAACACATCTGAATTAAAATTTTCAGGTGTATTGTAAGGTTATTGGTGAGGCGGCAAAGAAAATGACAGTACCATAGGGACAGCTGTCTCCTAGGACAAAAGGCGAGTCCCGTCAGGAGAGTTGTAGAACTTTGGTACTATTGCCACCACGTTGACTCTTTCTTGATGATGGTTTTCCCACCCTGGACTAGGTTGTACTGTTTTCCTTAAATGAAGTTACCATTAATCATAAAGTTCAGTTATGTTTCCTGACAAGTATCAAGGTCATTCATATATTAGATTTGGAAATACAAACTAAAGAGCTAGTACTTACAGATTATCTCTCATTGGCTATTGAGTTGAAATTGTTCAACAAAATTAAAAACAACAACAAAACTAAATCCTGGAAAATCCCTTCCATTACATACCAACTGACAGAGAAAATGAGGGTGTTTTTGGTATTTTCATCACAATATTCATTTAAGTTTCACATTGTGATAGACTGAAGAGAAGTGAGCAAATAGGATTGTATACTTTAGAGAGATTACATTCTGGAGGAAGATATTTAATTTACTGATGCTCAGGTGCATATTTTTACTTGATAGTAAATGTTATTAAGGGGTTTGTGTAAATAAACTAACAGGGTTTTGATCTAGGCTGGAGAATCAAGTATTTTTTTTAAATGACACAATTGTTTAGTAAATGGAGTTAACTAGCAGATGAATGACAAAGCACTTATGAAAATGGGATTGGTGGTGCTGTACGGAGTGAGAACAAAATTGAATCTTGAGGTAGTGGTCCTTTCAAACAACTGAAGGAGCCCATTTTGTAGACTAGGGTACAGACCCTGAACTGAAGAGTGTCCTGAGTAAGACAGGTAGTAGGCAGGAGCAGGAAGGTCATGCCAAGCTTATTTGATTTTACCTAAAAATAAGAGGAAGAAAATGGAAATTGTATGAACAGGAATGATGTAACCAGCATTATGGTTTCATGTTTTTGCACAACAAGACAAAGAGGATAAGTGAAAATTGTGACAATATGGATGAACTGGGTGAGCATTACACTAAGTGAAATGAGTCGAACATAGAAAGACAATTACTGGCATAATATCTTTGTAAGGTCCTGGAAGGAGATGAAGAGAAGCTGGTCAAAGTGTGCAAAAAGATAAGTCCCATTATCCAACATACAGAATGAGAACTATAGCTGACAATATGTCACTGTGCATTGAAGATATGCTAATTTGGCAGATCCTCCTTACTGTTTACACAAGAGTGTCTCTCTATGAAATGAGAGTGGAGTGGCCATTCACTATGTATCCCAAAACATCCTGTTGTACACTATCATTATATAAAATGCAAGTGTGCCATCTGTCCACAAAAGAAAGGTCAAGTGCAGTGACATACATGGTGCTGAAAATGGGCAGAATGAATGGCACAGATCTTTTAGGAGCCATTTTGTTGGAACATTATGATAGCTGTTTGATTCAGGTTGTCACATCAATAGTAGAAAGAAGAGAAGGATTTAAGTATCATGAACATTGTAGGAGTTGTGGAAGCCAGTTTACTGGAGGCTAATATGCTCCTAGATCAAACAGTGATCCATAAGTCTTATCCTTACCAGTAATATTCTAGACCTAGAGTCCAGAGAAGATGACTGCTAAAAAAAAAAAATTGTGAGTGAGTGTGTGTGTGTGTGTGCATTTGAGCATATGCACAGGAATGTTTGCTTATATATAACCATTAGAAGGCCTAAAATTCACTAAACATGAGATGCATTAGGGTACACAATAAACAGAGCCACAATAAATATTTTCAAGATGTTTGGAAAACTTTAGCTAATGTCTGACAAGAACCTTTCTAAAATTCAATCTCAATTAAATCTTGACTTGAATGGTATTTATTGCCTAGAGTTCTTCTTTGCTTTTATTTCCATTTTCTGTATATTTTTATAGTCCTCACCCCAAAATATTCTTAATTTAATCCATGATTATCTTACTTAGTACATAATTTTGAGATTTTCTGGTGGATTTTAACACCATCAAAGAAATCACATTTTTTTTACATTTCTTAAATTGAATTCTTTATTGGTACATTTTATATACAGCTCACAACCACACACGACATTGGGGAATTTGTACCAGTATATGACAAAAGTTATTTCTCATTTTTACCCACATCCCTACCCACCCACACTCCCCCACCCCCTATATACATGCTCTTTTATTTTCTTTTGTAATCATATTTATTCCTTCCCCTCAGTTAACTAAAATCCAAATGATTCCACTACTGATGAAAGAATTGAATACATTGTCTAAATAATTATAGCTATAAGCAATACTGTCTTGAGTACAATCCCCCCCCTTTTATGTGAGACAGGGTCTCTGTTTGTAGCTCAGGCTGGCTCTGAGCTCACTACGTAGCTCAGGCAAGCCTTGAACTCAGCAGTCCTCCTACCTCTGCCTCCTGAGTGAGTGCTGGGATGACAAGCGTGAGCCACCACACCCGGCATTGTGGTATATGGTGCTGACTGTTGGTGGGCGTGAGTCATCATGCCAGGTATTGTTGTACGTGGTTGCCAGTGATCAAACCAGGGACTTTGCACTTGCTAGACGGGTGCCAGAACCACTGGGCTAAATCTCCAGTCCCATAATCCCCTTTCTTACTCCAGCACTCTGGTTTTATTCTAGAAGATTCACTTGTCTATTTCTTCCTCTCTAGCGTTCTTAACCTGTACCATCTTGCTGCACAACACTCCCATGTTTAATCTGATTTTATTCTCATTTCTAATGTTATCCTCAAAGACTGACCCTGGGATTTATTTCTCAAGATATCCAAATTAAGCACAATACCTGCCTAATAGAAAAGAGGTCACTAGGGACCCAGGAGGGCACAGGCCAGCCAGACATATATCTGCCTCAAGTTTAAGCATCAGATACTGATAGAGAGGAAAACATCTTCAAGTGGACTCTGCTAGGCTCAGATTCATTGTATCCTGTCTACAGGTACAACTCAAAGAAGATGGCACAATAAAGAAGAAAAGACAAGAACTCCTGAGATTCAAAAAGTCATACAGGAAAGAAAATTCTCAAATGTTTTCAGGCAAATACTACAACCACGAATACTTTTATGGTTATAGGTGGCATTCTACTATTATTAAAATGACAAGTAGAACTCTTTACAAAACACTATCTTTCTAATACTTATACTGAGTTGATGATGTGTTTCCTTATAGTTGATGTTGACACAGGTCTTTGGGTGGGTAATCGCTCATAAGAGGTTAGAAAATAAAATTTTAACATATTGCTTAAGGTTTCAATAATATACTAATTTCATTACCATATGTAGAATTTTCATTTGTAGTGTACTAAATAAATAAGTATTCAATTTCTATACTAAAGCTCCAGTAGTGAAATTTTGCTTGTTCAAGGAAGACTTTTACAGATCTCTGTAATAGGGTGCTTTCATCTTCTAGACCACAAAGTACATTTTAAGTTCTAACACCTTTTGTTTGTTAATACTACATATTTTTTTCATAAAGCATGTGAGAATTCTAAAATATTGGGGAGAAATTTATCAGGGTCATTAAATATGTTTATTAGGACATCAATTCTATTTGTTATCCTAATCAAAGCTCATTTCAGGAAACAACAAACTAACATCACATTCTCTGTTACTTTTACTTCATATTTCATAGAAAAATGTTGAAATTTGGATCTCTAGAGCAAAAAGACATCTAAAGAATTATGCTACAAACACTATTGAGAATCATTGGTAAAGGTATGTTTACTACATATGTTTCTTCCAATTGTTTGTGTTAACCAGTGAGGCTCAAAATCTTAGGTTACATGGTTGAATTGCATGGAGTAAATCATAGTACTGAGATTATATCCTCCCTGTATTATTCCAAAGATTTTCTGTTTTAACTGCACCAAGATACCTTATAAGAGAACGGCTTGGCAGCAAACCGTGGTGAGCTTTTCACCAAAGGCAACTAAATATGAACGGCTTGTATGTGGATGACAATTTATGTTGTGTATATGTATATATTGTAGTAGGCTAAATATTTTGAGGTCTTACTTAGGTCGAGTGCATTAATTAGTGAGAGCTCCATTCACAGTGTATATAATGTAGGCCTAACTTAACTTATTTTAAAACTGTGGCTTGTTGCTTATGTAAAAACATAATTATTTAGCAGAAATTTAAAGATAAATTGTATGGACACTGAAAAAATAAAACATATCAAATTAAAATGAGATTAAATTGAAACAGATATACATAAAAGGATTAATAATACAAATTATCAATAAGTAAAAATAATATTTATGTTATAATATTAATATTACTGTATTGAGTTGTTAAGTAACTTTATGATATACTTCTCTATTCCTATACTTTTAGTAACATTTCTCACTTTTGTGACACTTGTTATAAATATGATATTGTTGGGATATGTTTAAAGAATATGAAGTCTTACTATAAATATTGGGAATTAGTCATATGATTTTTAAAGTCTCACTTTTATTATCTTATTTTTTATTCATATATTTTCAATGTTTAATATATTTACTAAATATATTGATAATACATTGATTAATCTGTGGCTTATATTTTATATGTGAATTTGTAAATGTGTTTTTCTATTCAAAAGAATTAATACATAGATTAAAATATTTTACAGTTTTAAAAAAATCTTATTTCTGTAGTGGTGATTGTTGCCACTAACTCTCAAACTATATTCTCTGTTCAAAAATAAAGCACATATATGGAAGAACATTAATTTCTTCTGCTTTTATGTCCACCCCCCAATTGAACTCTACTTAATAGTCTGGCAAATTAATATTAAACTATGTTTTATTGAAACATTTGCAGATTTCACTTCTGACGTCCCAAACAGCCATTATTCCTCCAAGCCATGATACTCTCCACGTAATATATCAACAGGTTCCTTAGCTCCTTTGCTAAAATCAGCACTGGGTGACTGAGCGTACTGGGGAGAACCCCAAAACACCAACTCTGGTTCCAGAAACGGAGAATCCAGGTACTGTATCTTTTAAATTTAGCTTCCATTACGTCAAAACTCTGATATCTGGCTTTTTTGTGCTTCTACTCCATGTCTATAATACAGTATACATGTCCTTTCACACCCATATCCTAGAAATAATGCTAGACATAATATAATAGATAACAGTGCAAAAGCTGAATATTAAACAGAATCTGGGCTATAGGAAATTCTAAACTTTTGGCTTGTTATATATTGATGGAGAGTTTATTTTTGAGAATGCTTCTTCCTCTTGCAAAGAAATTTGTTCAGGATAATGTCCCTAGCTAAAGACTTTATTTGATTTGTAGTTTACATTAATATAATCACAACTACCACAGTAAAATGCTATTATGAACAGGAGTACATAGGAACTAATAATGCAGTGACCAAAATGTTTCCATCTTTCTCTGTAGGAACCAAACCTCCAGGAAGTCAGGCCAAGGATGTCCACCTGCAACGATTCCATCCCTCGGCCCTTGATATTCACTCTGGCTGGAATACCTGGACTGGAATCTTCCCATGGCTGGTTCTCTGTACCTTTTTCCTTGATATTTGTCATTACAATCATGGGCAATGTCACCATCATCTGTATCATCTGGATGGAGAAGAGTCTTCATGAGCCCGTGTTTCTCCTCTTGGCCATGCTATCCGTTGTTGACCTGTGCTTGGTCAGTGTCACTGTGCCCCGCATGCTGGGCATATTCTGGATGAATGCCAAGGAAATCAGTTTTGATGCCTGCCTCACACAGATGTTTTTCATCCCTTCCTTTTATGTCATGGAATCTGGGATCCTCCTGGCCATGGCTTTTGACAGATTTGTGGCTATCTGGTACCCTCTCAGATACATAACCATCCTTAATATAAAAGTACTTGTAAAGATGGCACTAGCTATCCTGGCAAGAGCAATAGCAGTGCTGACCCCGGCACCCATCTTGGCAAAAAGACTGGAAAGTTTCCAGACCCATGTCATTTCTTACTCCTACTGTGCCTACATGGCTGTGGTGATGACAGCTTGCGGAGACATCTCTGACCACATTGTCTATGGCCTCATGGTTATAGTGGCTTCAGTGGGGTTTGATTTGTCTTTTATCATTCTGTCTTATGGACTCATCCTTCATGCTGTCTTTCGAATACCATCTTGGGAAGCACGGGGCAAAGCTCTCAGCACGTGTGGCTCTCATCTTTGTGTTATTGGTCTCTTTTATTCTCCCGTGGTTTTTTCAGTCTTGGCCCAGATTTTAGGCTATCATTTGACCCCCCATCTACAGATCATCATTGACAACCTGTACTTTCTGGTGCCCCCCATGGTCAACCCTTTGATTTATGGGGCAAGGACCCGGCAAATAAGGGAGTGGATGTTGCGAATCTTCCACTAGAGGCAGACTGAGGTTGGTATATTGGATGGGCAGGAGACTTGGTGATGTGGAACTGGATGCCATATTAGGTTATGAGTAGAGATAATCCTTCCAGGTTGGAGATTTCATAGGAAAGTGAGTAAGCAATACAAGAGAGTATCTCTAGGCATGCATCTGAAGTGTTTTTTTTTTCTATCAGGGTACATTTGTTATGAAATTCTTATAACAAGAATAGCCCTCATTATTAGATAAGTAGTGAAATAGTATAATATTTTGCTCCTAATTGTATGGTTTGATCAAGTCATGTCCTATAAATTAGAAACATTTCACAAATGTTTGTAAAGTACAATTTAGGCACATATTATTTAGAGTCATGGCTAAAATATTTATCAAAATATGTATTGATTTAATTTGACCTATCTATATTTGCACTGTAGTTATTTCACAAGCATGAAAAATGTATCATGGAAAATATTACCAATAAAACAAATACACATAGCTATCTACAAGTACATAAATGAGTTACCTTTCTCTGTTTAAGGGCTTTAGAAAAAACTAAAGGAAAGAAAAGTTAAATCATCTTCAGTAATGTACTATAAACTGGACCTAAGGGATAGGCAGTTTACAAATTACAAATGAAGAAAGTATTTTGAAAGTTTTTCTTTAAATTTCAATTTTATTTTCTACTTACCTGATTTCATGTTTTCTACAATTTAAATATCCATCTCTATATTTTAATCCATCAGTTGTATCTATGCCTCAAAAAACAAATTGCAAATGTCTTATGAACCACTTTTCTGATACACCTTAAACATAATACTTTCCAAGCTAAAGATGTTCAAATTTTTATTTTAATGTGATAAAATCACAATATGTGATAGACAATATATGGATCTCCTGTATAACACTGAACCTATGAGGAAAATACTGCATTATTGATAAACGTGTGATCTCCTGGCCAATTATAATGGTTCTCTATATTTCCCACTAATGAGTTAAATTCATTTTAGAAACTCCAGATTACCTGGCTAGATTTTCTGTTTCTTCATGCAACTGGTCACAGTAATTAGGTTGTGCAATTCTACTTGTTTTCTATGTTATACTTTTGTCACTTGCATGCATTTTTAGATGATAAAATCTTTCTAATTCACCTCCTATCTCTAATTTCTCTGTCATTGAAGTTGTTAACATAGCTGTTGGAGCTGTCTTTCTCAAACAATTATCTCATTTCAGCCACTTAAAATCTTCAACATTCTGTTTTTCAAGGTTAAAACTGAATGGCATTGTGTGATATTAAGGTTATAAAATGACTGGCTACCAATGGGCCTTGCAAGATACTCTATTCTCAACAAATCACACACAAACTGATGGTTTATTTGTTAAAAACAAACAAACATATTTCTTATACTTTTAGCTATTCTTCCTTACAGTTAGAAGTCCTTCTAGCTCAGTCTTTCTTAGTCAAATTTTTTTCCTAATCAAGAGACACTTCTCCAAACTGTTGTCCCATATGACTATCTTTAAATAATACCAATCAAACCTTTTCTTTAATTCAGGTCTCCTCCAGATGTTTTTGCCTATGTTCTGTTCTGTGTCACAGTAGTTTGTCCACAAATTCAAATGGCCTTCAGTTAACAGCAGGGGCCTTACCAGGTAGTTCAGTTGTTCACGGGCTTTAAATTAATGTTTCAGCCTGAAAAATATCATTAGGCAACAGTAAACAAAGTTTTATAGATAAAGAACTCATATTTAAACACTTATCTCTAATTCCTACAGCTAGATACCCCTAAGTGAATATAGAACAAACATAAGCTCAGATAATATTTATCCTCAGAAACATCATAAATATACACTTTTCCATGTACATACTTTTGATCCTTTCAATTATAAATTGTTGACTCTGCCTCCTGGGCTTTCTCTTGAGTTCATGCTTATCTGTATATTCATATACCTCTCCTGTCATAAGCATACATACATAAGAATATGTACATGTAGATAAACATATATATTAAAGTACTTTAGTAGATATGTAAAGTTACTATTAATCTCCTTAGAGTTTTCATACACCAACTTTCAAACAAATCTGCTCAAATAAATTGACAACCTATCTCAGAATGTTGCCACAACATGCCCTTATTGACCTTCTAGACAGTTTTATGTCCTGCTTCCTTCTCCCAGCCTTCTTTGACCATAGAATATTTGTTTCTCATGGTTTCTAAACCAAATTTTCTTTTCTCAATCATGGCTGAGATCACAAAGTACGAAATTTACTCCTTCAAATATTCTACACTAAAATGAGTAGTCCAACTCTTCTTGTTTTCATAGAATCTGTAATTTCCCTGGCATGAGTTTAATAAATATTTTTGAGTAGATAATTCTCATTTTCAAATAGCTTGTCTCCTGAGAAAAAGATAGTAAGATAATGCATATACTTAAATGTTTAGCCTACCCACTAAAATAAAAGAACAGGAAAACAAAACAGTAGAGGAAATGAGATGTTAATAAGTTCTAGAATGTATGATGGGTATTGTGAAATAGAAAATATGCAAAGGAGGGGCCTGGATTTAGCTCAAGGGGTACTACACCTACCTTCCAAGCACAAGGGTCCGAATTAAATCCCTGGTACCGCCAACAACAACAACAACAAAAAATATATATATAATATATGCAATATATAATATATTATATGTGCAATAGATATAATTGTATATTATATGTGGTATAATAGATAATGTAATATATAATAATATACATATATAATAATAGATATAATAATTTTATATTATATCATATTACATATGTTGCAATATATCTATTGCATATATATGATATATATGCATATATATGCAAAGGGAAATATGGTGGAGTGAGTAATGAGAGGTGAAGAAAAATGTGAAGGTAATAAAAAAAGGGAAACAAAGCTTATGTATTTAAGGGGTGGAGGGTTGTGGGGTGGGTAGAGGAATAGGAAAAAAGGGAATTAAACTGTGTCATATACTAGTACAAATTCCTAATATTGAGTGTGATCAAAGTGTATATATACAATGTACCAATAAAAATTTAAAACAAAACAGTAGAGGAAATGAAGGGTGCAAAATAGGAACAGAAGAGTTGTATTGGACATGTATTTTGGGTAATATTACAGACATCTTAGGAAATCCCTTCTTCCATCTCCCCTCTCTGGCTATACCAACTCACACACATTTTATATGGTAAAATTCAAGTCTTGATTTGAAGTAAAATCAATAAAGAAATAAATGTACAGATTAATAGGTCTCCTATATTAGACAGTGGCAGGAAGATGGAAATTTTCCCTTACTAGTATATTCTATTATTTTATTTGAAGAGAGCTACTGTATATTGTTTAGAAATTTAAGTCTTGTCTGGCCTACTATTTGTGTACCTTTCTGTTAAAAGTAACTATAAATGAAATTCTGTTCCCAGGAAATATGCAAAATGATTTTAATAAAAACATCTTTGTCTAGGATAAAAACTCAATCTAATATGTATCTATATCTTATATATAAAATAAAACCTAAGTTTCCCTTGAGTCAGGTGAACTGCAACATGTCCATGCCACTGAAAAGATTGTATTTATTACTCTTTTAAGCAACTGGCATATCGAGTTGTTTTACTGAAATCCTATACTGTTTGGTATAAACAGAGCTAAAATATTATCTTCAAGGGCAGGAGATTTAACTCAGTGGTTCCAGCGCCTGCCTTGCAAGCACAAGGTCCTAAATTTGATCCCCAGTAACCACATACAATGCTGGGCGTGGTGACTCACGCCCACCAGCATTCAAAACCACATACCACAGTGCCGGGCGTGGTGGCTCACACCTGTAATCCCAGCACTCGGGAGGCAGAGGCAGGATTGCTGAGTTCGAGGCTTGCCTGGGCTACATAGTGAGCTCAGGGCCAGCCTGAACTACAAAGTGAAACCCTGTCTCAAAAAAAAAAAATCTTAATAAAAACAGAAAAAAGATGATTGCACTGAAAATGGGGGCTGTTTTCCAGATTACAGTCCTTGATAGAGCCAGCATTTTCCTAAAACCTCTCCTCCTCTGTTTGAGACCATGAGGGAGGACAGGCAAATATACTTTCTATTCCTTTTTTATTTTAACATATTTCCTTAGTGAAACATTTGTTATTTCCTTTTAAAATACATTTTAAAGACTGATTAATTACCTTTAGACTGATCCAGAAGTACACTATAGAGTTTATTTTAATATCAAAGGCTTCCCTGACTCCTTGTGTAAGATATTCCTTTTATTTGGGGGTGTTAATTCTCCCCAGGAGTGTAGTTCATAAGAAACACTGGAAATGTAGTATCATAGCAGTTACCACCTATGAGGAAGGATGGGATCTCTGAATATTTGTTTCATGTTTCTAGACTCTCACGAGGACAACTTGAACTTGTGTTTCTTACAATTTTTCCGACTGCCTTGAACGAGAAAGCAGTGAAAAGTACACAGCAGTAGTATACTCAATAAGATTTTACTGGTTTTCTTCCTTTCACGGTCTTTCTTGCTTCCCAACAAGTCTTTCTTTGGATCATTTTACAACTACATTATATACACAACATTATTACATCGGTTTGCTTTTGTGAAAATTATCTTTATGGTGTCAATTTCCTGTTCCAATGTGAAAACATCAAAAGGTAAACTCTGATCTTGCTTTCATACTCAATGAAAATATAGATCATTAGCCCACAAGAGGAGAGTGAAACCACTATAGTGAATGGAGAAACTAGCTGGATTAATGATGTTAGAGTGCATGTGGCGGTAGCTGTATGATGTACTGCTGGCCCATAGTGGACGCCCATGATGGAAAATTTGATATGACAAAGAAACTAAGAACAAGCTAAATGTCAGTTTCAGTCTCTTGTTCCCTGGTTTACAAGTCCTTTCGGCGAATAGTGACAAGAATAGGAAAAAACCCAGTGTTGCCTGCTCCTCAACACAGAACCCGATCCACCTAACAGATCATATCTAAAATGGACTTTGGCAAAAAATAATAATTTATTTGTTGAGAGTTTAAACTGCATCGGCAGATAATAGCCTCTTCCCAAGGTCATCAGAAACAATGTTGACCTGGAAATTGGAGTTGCTTTCTTCCATAAAAAAGGGCTAGTCTTTTATAATTAAATAAAAACAAATGTCAATATTAGTACACAAACCCTTGATGAGGAAGGATTTTAGCTGTTTGTTCACCAGAGAAGAGATGAATTTTATGATTTCTGTGCTCAAGAAAGGTAGATTCACATGCACCTACACATATGTTTGAGTTATGATAGTGATTTAAACACTTCATGGAAATTTTGGTAACTTTCCCTCATCTGATATAAAGCTTTTTTTAAATTTAAATTTCTCATATACTGTGACCTTCTTTCCAGCATCTTTTACAATTTCTTCTAAAATATGAATTATTTTTTCTTACATGAGAAATTAAGTCTATTGTTTTGACTCTGACAATACACTAATGTTTAATTATATTTGCCCAGTATGCCATTGCTACATAGCCAAATAATGAAGTCACTTTGATTTTACAGCAAGACACAAGAAATATGCAAATGGTAAGAAAAAAAAAGGAAGAAAGAAAGATAGAAACAAAACAGTAAAAAGAACTTGAAGAGAGTTAAAAAAATCAGGCAAGTATGGTAATGAATTATAAGGTACAAGCACAGTTTACATGAAAATTTGTTCTCAATTGCATGTTTTGGGAATATAAATCCTTTAGGGGGAGACAACTGTGATGTGAAAATCTCCCTATAGTAATCCAAGAAGTTTGTACAGGCCAATGAATATTCTTCCTTTTACATATTGGTTGTGAGATCAATGTTGGGTATCAAGTTGCAGAATAAAACCCTGAGCAACCCGTTTGCGAATTTCCTTGGTCTTCACACCATAGACAATAGGGTTCAGGGCAGGGGGCACAAGCAGGTAGATGGTAGACAAGAGGATGTGGACATCGGGTGACACGTGACCAAAACGATGACTGAAGAAAGAAAAAAAAGCAAGGATGTAAAACTCCAAGAAGACAGCAATATGAGCTGTACAAGTGTTGAATGCTTTGATTCGCGCCTCTTTCTGGGGAAGATGAAACACTGCCTGAAAAATCAGAACGTAGGAGAACAACACAAAGATTATGTCAAACCCTAGAATCGCAAAAGCCACAAAGAGCCCATAGGACTTGTTAACCTGAACATCTTCTGCAGCCATCTTGACTACGGCCATGTGCTCACAATAAGAATGGACAATAACCAAAGAGTGGAAAAATTTCAGTCGCTTCAATAAAATGGGCAAAATCCCAACCAGTACTATTGCACGGATTGCCACCACCAGCACCAATTGGACTAGAAAGAAAGGTCTGAGGATGGACATGTGCCTCAAAGGATGACAGATGGCAATGTATCTGTCAAAGGCCATGACCAAGAGAATGCCGGATTCCATGCCCTGCAAGGCATGAATGAAGAAGAGCTGGGTGAGGCATGTGTCAAAAGCCATGGAGCGCGAACCAAACCAGAAAATGGCCAACATCTTAGGCACAATAGCTACACAGAGACCTAGGTCAGTGGCTGCTAATACTGCCAGGAAGATGTACATGGGTTGGTGTAAACTACGCTCTAGAGGAATAATTATTAGCAACAAAATGTTCCCCACCACAGCCATCAGACAGAGGCCAAAGAAAGGAAATCCAATCCAAAACTGCAGGTTCTCTAGTCCAGGGATGCCAGTCAGGATCACTGTCCTTGGGCTCAGATATGACATGTTGGTGTATCCCATGAGGCTGGTTGTACCCTCTAATCACCATTTATTCTGTGACCTATTTAGGAATGTTATGAATGGGAAAGAGATAGGAATGTCCTCGTATTTCCTGTCAGAACATGATATGTGTGGACGGAAGTTTGATCTTGCGATTTTAAATCTTTAGATGTCAATGTATTTCAGCATCAAAAGTAGCTTATACTTATCCTTTTAAAAGCTAATGTTGGTATTTCTAAATGAGGGCTCCAGGCCAACATCCATTGCTAAGAACTTGTTTAAATGGAAGCTAGGTTTTTTGAGGACACCGACTCTGCTAGTCTTCATTGTCTTCTCATAAGGCATCAGAGGCAGCAATCTTAATTTTCTGTCTGTATCTATCTTGAAACTCCCTACCCAATACAGATTATGATACAGTCCTTTGTGGTAATTGAAGTCACAATGTATGTCCTCAACCCCATAAATCCTTTCCAGTTACTCAAAGTTCAGAATGTTCAATCTGGGCAATGTTGTTGGGTCTTCCTGTGCACTCATCCTCAGGTTTAAACATTGTGCTTGTTTGTTTGTTTGTTTGAAGTTTAAGAATTGATCGCCAAATCAACTTAAGAGTTTTCCTCTTTAAGCAATATTTACTTATTTATTGGCACATCAGTGTTTCATGTTCTTGTAGAAATTTTGTAGTTCAGTCTTTACTTAGCAATGGCTGAGTATGTTAGAACAACAGTTACTATTGTCTCCTGAGTATAAACCAAATGGAAGGAAAGTGATCTAAGGATTCAGAAATCTGAAAAGAAAGGAAAGTGGAGAAAACAGGTAAAAGATCAATGAAATATGAAGGGACAATAAACAGATTTAGTTTACCTCCAAATCCTAGCCTCTTGGGTGGCCGTTATGGATTAAATCTATTTAGGTTACCCATGTGCCTCAGATATATAGACATTGGCTATCACGGATCTCAGTGTAATTTGAGTGCTTCTTTCCATTTTAGTTTTTCCAGTTGCACTGAAAAAGCCTCCCGATCCCTTTGAATATACTGCCCTCTTCACATCCACTCCAAACTGCTGGTCATTTTTATATTTTACTTCACCTCTTTCTTTGTAAAAACCATCAAACAAAGTTTGAAGTAGAATTGTCTACAATCAGATTTGCAGAAGTGGTTTTCCTAGATAGTTCTGTAAGCCTAAAACCACATAAAAATTTGTATCATTTTCCTATAATTGCTCCCCAGTCAAACACACCAAGTGAGTAAGGAGTGCTTAGCACTTCTCCGAATGGGACATTTTTTTTTCATTGAAAGGAAATAAGAGGGATTGCTTTTGTAAAATCACAGGAAAATCAGTACTGCAATCAGTAGCAATGCACTATGCAGATAAAATTAGACATGCATTAATATAATTAAATATAAAATTTTTAGTAATTGATAGAGTAGGTGGCACTGTTTCATGAGACTGTGCAGTGGCAAACAACAGGGAAAAGGAAAAGAAATAAAGAGATACAAGTTAAAACCAATAAGCCTCATATAAATAAATTCCTTTAGATATCAATATAAAGTCAGCTAAGGTGTGAGAAGTAATAAATTCTCTACAAGTGATTGCTAGTATAGATTAATGTATCCTGTTAAGGTGACACAAAATGTCCTTTGTAAAACCTAGTGCAGATACTGGAAGAAAATGCATTTGACACAATTATTCTCTTGGTAATATTACCATCAATAAAAGTAAAATCACCTCTAGTATCATCATGATAACTAATAATTCAATAATTTCATTAATTCATTCTCTATATAGTACAGTATATTAAACCATGTAATATCAGTTAAGAAATATTTCTGCTGCTGGATTCATTATTTATCTCACTATAATAGGATAATGATAGTAATTAACTCATTAGATTATAGGGAAGATTAATTAAAACTGTACAAAAGTTTCAGTGCAAGGGATAGAAAATGTAATTAATCCATTTCTGGTAGGAAATGCTTGTTAGAAATACAGAGAACTTCTGTGAGGACAGAGACATGACTTCTTTCTTGCAGAGACATAAAATAGAATACGCAAAGAAAAACATCTGGAGAAAGAATAGGTTAAAAATTAAGATGAACTTAATTAAGATGAACTTTCTGAAGTTGAATGACCTGGAACTGCCGGATCTGTAAGATGTGGTTTTTACATGAGCAAAAGTGATGATCACTGCTGAAGCAGGCAGGCGACGTCCCCATCCAGTGCACAGCTTGATGGAGTAAAAAAAAATTCAACCTATTGTAATAATTTGGCCAAGTCAATGCAAAAGTAATCATATCCCCTCTTGAAGCTTTAGTAAGAAGGCAGGAATGCCATGAATGAGGTTAATTCAAAAACTCCTTGCATGACATTAAAGTATGCATTTCATGCAATTTAGCTTTCCACTATAGTGAGGTCAGAAAACATTATTTTGTGTCATAGTGGAAAATAAAATGGTTATAGGTAAATGAAGACAGAGAAGAGTACAGAAAATAAGTAAAACATAGAAGTTATTAATGTCTCTGATACAGAAAACATGGATTCCAGGGGCTGGAATACTAGCTTAGATCACTATAAACATAACAACAATAAAATCAGTTAACAGCTGTAGAGCATTTGTATTTTTTTTTTGAGACAGGGTCTCACTTTGTAGTTCAGGCTGGCTCTGAGCTCACTATGTAGCCCGGGCAAGCTTCAAACTCAGCAATCCTCCTGTCTCTGCCTCCCGAGTGCTGGGATTACAGGCATGAGCCACCACGCCTGGCACTGAGCATTTGTATTTTTTATCATCCATCTACATCTTTCAAGCCTTCCTGTCTACACACACACACACACACACACACACACACACACACACTTTACAAACTCAGAATATCTCTTTTTATTTTAAAATTTTATAGTGCCAAGTGTGGTGGCTCATTCCTGTAATCCCAGCACTCTGGAGGCAGAGGCAGGAGGATTGCTGAGTTTGAGGCTTGCCTGGGCTACATAGTACTCAGGGTCAGCCTGAAGTACAAAGCGAGACCCTGTCTCAAAAAAAAATTTTTTTAATAAACCAAGGAATGCTACAATCACTTGTACATAAAAATTATGTTGGGAAAGAATTTTTTTTATCTTGCTCTTGCTACTAACTAATAGATTTGTTCATTAAACTTTCTTCATATTCAGTTAGAATGATAGTTTTCAATCACATTTTTTTATCTTCTATCCTTCACAAACATAAATCTAGTGTGTCTCACAAATCATTCATAAGACAACCAGACATCCTCTATGCAGAAAAAATGCTGACCCAGCCAAAGGAATATTTGTTACTGAGAGACACAGGATAAAGATCCTTCAAGCAGCTATTTTTTCTACTCCTTCTTAAAATTATCTACAATTAAGAACCCTTAGCAATGTGTTTGCTGGCACATGGAGAAGAAACTCACTCAGATAAATACCTAGCAGAAATATAAGCACAGTAGATGAAAAAGATCTTTTGTGACAGATTTTAGATTCAGAAAGGTATGAACAGCTAAATATCTCTTGTCATCTGCTTTTTGCTCTTTTCTCCTTTGGCTCTTTGTAGAATCTGAGCTGATCTCAAGAGGATGCCACAGACGTGGTCCCTGGAGTGGGCATCGCACTGTGGATGACAGCCCCTACTTCATAGAAGAAAGAGAGTCATTTCCTGAGGCTTCTAAACCAGAACATAATGTAGTTACTTTATCAGAAATAATTACAACCGGGAAATATCAAGCCAAGAGTCACCTTCCAAGCACTATGATCTGAAATCATTTGAACTGTGTGACAAGAAAAACAAAGAGAGGGAATTTGAAGATTTGAGAAACAAGACAGTCACTGGTTATTTGCAACTTTCAGGCCTATGGCAAAGTTTACAGTTGAAACAAAATATAACTCATTTTTGTAAATAAAATGTTATTAATGCTGAAAGTCGTGAAGCTTCAATTGCTACTGTGAACTCTGTGATTAATATTGGAATCCCCATAACTAAACTCTGAAACTGTTGCAGTACTTTACAACTTGAAAAAGTAAAGATAAACAAAAAGTAGTTTGTCTCCCTAGTGGCAGGATTCTGTACGCTTTTCTTGTTGCTTTGATCTTTTATATTTCAAGTATGGCATTCATATCCAATGGAGTAGGGAAAGATTTTATGAACACAGCATAAGAATTAGCAGAAGGAATCAACATCCTATTAAAAAGCTTCTACATAGCAAGGGAAAGCACTAGCAGAGCAAAAACACAATCAAAAACTTGGAAAAAATTATTAACAGCAGTTTCTCAGTCACAGGGTTGCTATCTAGAATATACCAAAAGCTTTAAAAAAAATCAGCTCCCTTTGAAATTTAAAGAGCCGGTTCAAAATGGTCACCTGAAATGAACAGACACTTTTCAGAAGAAGATGTAAAAGCAGCTAAGCATATAAAGAAATGGTCAACATCACTAGTCATTTGAGAGATGTAGATGAAAACAACACTGCAATTTCATCTGACTCTGTAAAAAAATAGCTGCTGATTGATATTAACTAGCAGCAAATGCTGGCGAGGCTGTGGGGAGAGAGGAACCCTTCTCCACTGTTTGTGGGAATGTAGACTGATTCAACCACTATGGAGCTCAGCGTGAGATTTCTCAAAAAACTAGGATTAAAGGTCTCATTTGACCCTGCTATTCCCCTGCTAGGTATACATTAAAAGAACAAAATGATTCATATCACAGTGAGATTGTTAACCCATGTTCATGGCAGTTCAGTTTGTGATAGCGAAATCTTGGAAACAATCCCAAAGACCATCAACTGCAGACTGGTAAAGAAGATGTGGTTCTTTTATAAAATGGAATATTACTTTAGCTTAAAGAGTGATAGCTTTGACTCATTTATATTCAAATGGATGTACCTTGAGGACATACTCACAAGTGAAATGACTAGGTAACAGATGTGTAAATACCGTATCTTTTCTCTGGATGAGAAATTGAAGTTATAAAAGAATTCTAGAGTGTATGATAGATAAGCATGAAATAGAAAATATTCAAATGGTAAAGAAGATTGGGGTACACAACATGCGGGAAAATGTGATGGTTTTAAAAAAAAGCAAACAAAGTTAATGTATATGTGGGGTGGTAGGATGGGCAGGGGAATGGGAAAAATTGAGAATTGTTGTGTCATATACTGGTACAGATTTTCAATGTAAATTGTGATCATGGTGTATACATAAATTGTACCAATAAAATCAATTAATAAAACAATCATCCTCAGGCATTTATAGGTAAAGGGATGCAATTTGAAAATATAAGGTTAAGTGAAATAAGTCACATACACTAGATTAAGGATAGCGTATCTTGTTATATGACACATTTTTGTATGTATATGTATATATACACAAAAAAATAAACTCTACCAATGAAGAATTCAATTTAAAAAAAATAGATGAGATACACAGAAAATAGGGAGAAGTGAAAATGATCCCTCAAATCACTTATTGCATTGCTTCAAAGATATTTTAAGACATATGCTACTTTTTCATTTATATTACTACATTAACTTAGTTCACTGCAAAGAAAATTTTGTGTTCCTTTCTGTTTCTATTTTTTTTTTTTTTGAGACAGGGTCTCGCTTTGTAGTTCAGGCTGGCTCTGAGCTCACTACATAGCCTAGGCAAGCTTCGAACTCAGCAATCTTCCTGTCTCTGCCTCCCAAGTGCTGGGATTACAGGTGTGAGCCACCACGCCCGGCTCTGTTTCTATTTTTAAGAACATTTTTGTATTATATCTTGTACTCTGAGTAATTTGAAAATAATGATACACAGTGTGTAGCTGTTATCCTCTTATTACTTTTCTATGAAATTTTGTTTTATTTTTCATAAAATAAAACAATAACAATAACTATAATTTTATTCATTTTAGCAAACTAGTATACATAAATAGCTCATCTTAATTATTTTACTTTTCTTTCATCTCTCCATTGGCGATTTTGGGTCTCCTAATATCTACAAAATTTCCTTATTTCTTATCTTCTCTCTTTTATTTTACTCCTTAAATAATTTATAGTTAGTGTTTCTCATATAAGAGAAACCCTGTGACATTTATCCTCAGCAAATTACTATTTGCAGTTAGAAAACATTTTATTCCTTCTTTCCTTTTTGCCACTTACCTATTTGTCTCAGGGGACTGTCTAAGAACTCAAACACAATATGTATAGATGTGGTTTGAAAATACTTCCAAGTACAGCTTCTTAATTTAGAGGAGTGTTCAATATTCACTATTAATGGAGAGTCAACCAAAAGATATTTCATGGACTCTGATTTTAATTTTCATTTAAACTCTTTGAAATTTATTAATATTTTAAACATAGTATGTACCTGCATGAGTTTTTATGGCTTCAAACATGTGGTTAATATCATTGGCTGTAAAAGGCAAAAAAAATTATTTTACATAGATTACATTTACAATTATTATCATGTTATCATTGTGTAGCTTTGACTTACTAAAATTTTGTTGCCATTTTGATGTTTCTTTTCATAATACAGTATTTTTTTTTCAACAAAATAACAGCTTTTGGAATCAGAGGTAACTTCTCCTGATGAACTGGGACCTATGGAGCCTCCTACATTTTCTGAAAGTGTGGTTTTGATAGTGTTAGTTTTCTTTAGATGTTTGATGGAACCGTCAAAGGAAAGTCATTTGAACTGTGAAGTAAGCGCTAGTAAAAAAGATTCATTTGTCTTATAGTAATACAGTGAGTCTAATTTCACACTAATTATTTTCAATGTTTAAAGTCTATGTCCTTCAAGCATTATGTTTGATTTATTTACATTGTTGATTTCATTGGCTCTGTGTGTGAGCAATAGCCAACACTTTTATTTCCATGAGTGTAGTAAAGAGTGATACACCTTCGTTCTTTATGTCAACTGTTCAGTTTCTCTCTTACTCTCTTGCTCTCTTGATAATTAGTTTTAATTAATTCATTCCTATACTCACTACTTTTTCACACCTTTGTTATGTACTTAGAATTATGTATTAATATTTTTCTCTTTTGAAGTATAAAGAGTATGTGTAAGTATAGATAATGTATATCAGAATAAATCAGTAAATTATGCACATTCATTTCAAGAACATGTAGAATAAATGTTATAATTCGCTAAAAACAGTCCCTAACATCAATCAAACACTTAAACTTCTAAAAGTATACCATAATGAAAGTAAAAAAAAAATAGAAATAAACCATCTATCAAAAATCTTTAAATATTTGGAAATCAGGTAACACAGCTCAAGAAGGTGTGAGTTAATGCGGAAGTCATAGTAAACATCCAGTGTAATAAGTAAAAAGTATAAAATTATAAAACATGTGTGATGCAGCAAAACCAATGATTAAAATGAATCCACAGGTGAAAATAGTCCAAAACAATTAATTTGAAAATCATAACTAAAGATTTTTAACGACTAAGTGAAAGGGAAAATGTAAAAGTAGATTCAAAGTCAAGTTGAAGACAAGAGAAAACCAGTCTTTATCTGAATACTATTGATATTAAGATGGCCGCCTTTTTGGAAATGCTTCATCTTCTAGGATGATGATGTGAAAATCCAACAGGAAAGTTCACAGAGTCCACACTGTCACAGTCGCTAGAAAATAACACATCTTCTTCCTGGTTGTGAACAGTCCAGAGGTCATTGGTAAGATCCAGGACTCAGAGAAAAATCTGTGCCACACGCCTACGAATTACCATATTTTTTACACCATAGACAACAGGGTTGAGTGCAGGTGGCAGCAAGAGGTAGACGGTGGACAGAAGAATGTGAGTCGGGGGAGCAACGTGTCCGAAACGGTGGCTGAAGAAGGAAAAGAAGACGAGGATATAAAATTCAAGAAAAACAAAGATATGAGCTGTGCACGTGTTGAACGCTTTGAGCTGCGCTTTCTTTTGGGGAAGACGGAAAACAGCCTGAAAGATCAGAGCATAGGATATGAGGATAAAAACCATGTCAAAGCCCAGAATGCTGAACCCCACAAAAAGACCACATATCTTGTTGACTCAGACATCTTCTGCGGCCAGCTTGACCACAGCCATGTGCTCGCAGTAAGAGTGGGCAATATGCACAGAGTGGAAAACGTGCAGCCTTTTGATGAGGATGGGGAGCAGACCGACCAGCGCTATAGCTCGGATCGCCACCACCCCCATCATGCCCCCCAGGACGGAAGGTGTGAGGATGGACGTGTGTCTCAGGGGATCACAGATGGCAATGTAGCGGTCGAAGGCCATGGCCAACAGAATGCCGGACTCTATGCCCTGCAAGGCGTGGATAAAGAACAGCTGGGCTAGGCAAGCGTCAAAGGCCATGGAGCAAGATCGGAGCCAGAAGACGGCAAACATCTTGGGAGCTATGGCTGCACAGAGCCCTATATCAGTGGCTGCCAGCACAGCCAGGAAGATGTACATGGGCTGGTGCAGGCTGCGCTCTGCAGGGATGATGATCAGTAAAGTCAGGTTTCCCAAGAGGGCGGCTAC
>PVIC010026468.1:0-24530 GCA_004025085.1 Thryonomys swinderianus | reverse complement strand
TCACATTCCCACACCAAGTTTCCCATAGAAATATTCCACTCTATAAAAGCTGTCCTACTTTCTAGAACTCATTTGCATCTACAGGTGTTCATACCAAAGAGAAGATCCGGAAATTGTCTATCTGTGATCTATTGATTTCACTTATTAGTATATCCTCCAGATGTCTCCATTTGCACCTAAATGGATCGATCTTGTCATTAAAGACGGTATTTTCTTGCCTTTCTGCTTTAGAGGCCACTGATTGTCCTTGGATGGTGTCCCCTCCCCCCCCAGGCAGAGCCAACAGTGACTGGTCAAGTCTTTAGCACTATGTTCATGGCAGTTCACTGTTTTTGTCTTCACATCTTTCTCACCTTCCTCTTTCTCTTACAAAGTGGCTTGTGATTATCTCGGGGCCCTGGAACACCTTCCATCTCAAGGCCCTAAACTCAAACATAATGGTAAAATCCCACTGTCCATGTGAAAACACATATTCACAGACCCTGGGATTATTGACCGTCTTTTGTGCAGAGGGGATACCATTCTGCTGGCTGCATAGCACTTCACCCAAGGCTTAGGACACGAACCAAACTTCATTTGGGGCACCTAAAGTATCCTACCTGAAGGAGTGCATGCAGGAAAGGGCTCTGGATGGATTCCTAACTCTCACTGTTGTACAAAGACTTAGAGCATTTTCCTCACTGGTCATGTTTTTCTTTCACATGATCATCAAGTGCTGGGCCAGGCAGAATTTATTGGAAATGATATCAAGGATTATCTCCACATAATGCTCTCTCTACATGAAGACAGACACTCTCCACATAATGCTCTCTCTACATAAAGACAGACACAGTAGCTCCAGGTCACCTGTGCTCCACATTTTCTTTTAATTCTCTTTAACTTACATTTCTTTAAGTCTGCCTTCCCATTTATGCTCTTCCTCCTCTTTAGGAAGTAGCTACATTTCATCTAGCTGGCTTGTACAATATCCTATTCATGCTGAATAATCCTCTAAACAGATTCTATGTATCATTTAATTTAAACTTCTCAAAAATAATACGAGGTCAGTATATTTATTGGACACAGGTAGAAGTCACTCACTCTAAACCAATTGTGTCTCTCCTTTCGTGGTGGCCCAGCACATGTAGCATTCTCCTGGCTTCTACCAGACAGGAAACAATCGCATCATGTTCCAGAGACATGTTCTGTACATGTTAAGTACATATTGAATGATGCAATAATTTTTATTTCCTACTTGATAAGATAAAGATGGTGGACAGAGTGTTTCTACTTAAGTTAAAATTCACACTGGTCTAAAATCCGTTCAGTAGATGTCACTGATCAGAAGCTGATGAGGACCGAGATGCCTCTCAGCATCACCAAAGTTTTCAGCTTTGTGGCACTTTAATTGGAATTTGTCAGTATACCTATAAGTCTAGGAGAGTTGCGAAACTTTAGCGGAATGTGAAAGATAAGGACAAGATGGCAACAAAAGACTTTTATTCTATAATATAAAAAATATCCTCATTGCTCTCCCTTTTTGATGTTGTTTTTTATTCTTTTACTTTCACTGATTCCATGGGCTTTATTCTGTTTGTCTGGACCTATGATGTGCGATGAAGAATTTATGGAAGACAAAATGGGGTGGAAGTCTTGAACTTGTCATCAAATACTGTGCAACTGGCTTCTCTGGGCATCAGTTTCCCCACTTGTAAAACTGGAGAGAAACCGCCTGTCTTGTGGGGTCATTCAGATTTGAGAGTGTTGGTCATTTTCAATCCCAATGATACAGAGCAAGACATGACATTTTTTATTTTTAAATGTAGATAGTCAGGTCAACAAATGGTAAATCCATTATTATTATTATTATTGTTATTATTATTATTTGTGGTACTGTGGATTGAACCCAAGCCCCTGTGCTTCCAAAGTAGGTGGGACACCACTTGAGCTAAACCCCCAGTTCTCTAATATTAATTTTAATATTATTGTGATGATAATGTTATACAGCACATTCTGTTTAAGAGTTTTCTTAATATTGTAAATATCTGGAATTTTCTTAGAATAATGATTGCAACCTCTCCCATATCATTTAATAAATATACTAGCTATTAAAGTTATTTTTCTAATCACATTTTTCTTTATTAATATCACCTTATCTTTGGTTCAAGGTTTCCTTCCGGTCTTTCTAAATCTCAATTTTCCCTTTTTTTTTTTCTAAGCAAAATACCCAGACTTTGCATTCAATTTCCTTGCTTTGTGCTACTTGCTTGCTTCTCCTGATATTATTTAAAACCCTTGACCCTGATCAATTACATCTAAACCCATAATATCTAAACACACCCATTCACCTAAAAAGCCTCCTGGAATGAGCTTGGCCTCTGCTGACTTTGCTTTGTTCCACCATAATGAACATTCTGGTATCAAAATACCCTAAGCCCTTTGCATATTATGAAATCATAATGCCAATATAGTATTTGATAGGTTGTCACTCTGCAAACTGAAATATTTCTCTACATTCAATTCTCAGTCCTTATGACACAAAGAAAAGGAGGACAGGATTTTTGGTTGTTTGTTTTCCTGTAAAGGGCCAGATAGTAAATCACTTAGGCGTTGTGGTCCAGACAGACTCCGTGGCATTTAGTCTGAAGATATAACATAGAAGCAGCCATAAACAATGTGTAAACATAAATAATATGTAAATTACTGGAAATGACTACATACAAATTAACAATTCATAAAGTCAGTGCCAGGCCAGATTTCAGCCTTATTTTATTTATCCTTGTCTTAGCACATGCATTTTTCAATAGGTGTGTTATCATCTCCAAAAGAGTATAAATTAAAACTGGGGAGAGATGTGTGCCAAAAAATCTTACTTTTTATATAAAGCATATAAATGTACTGTACATGTAGGTATTACAGAAATTGTCTTATTTGAAAAATGTGTGTTTCCAAATTTTATATCTATCCAGAACTTTGAAATGTGAGGGTGCTAAAGTTTAAAAAGTCTCCACAGTGTCTCGTGTTTGAGAGGTGACTGAATCTGGGGTTTCTAAACTCTTCAGTGGATTCATCCACTGGTTCAAGGTGGTCACTTGTGTTGTCAGGAGGTAGATGCTGGCGGCAGCTGGGTCACCAGGGCCTGAGCTAAAAGAGTGTGTCTCTCTCCCTTGGCTCCGCCCATCTCTCTGCTTCCTTGTGACCAACGGGGCAAGTAGCCTTCCTTCACAACCAGGCCCTTCATGCTATTTCTGTCCTGGAGCCAGCCAGACACGGAAGAAGCCATGCGATACATTAAACCTCTCCTCCTTTAAGTCGTGGGCACTGAGGGTTCTGTGCCGGTGATAGAAAAGTAACTAAGACAGCTGGTAGTCAGAGGGAAAATTTTGCAGATGTAATAAGTCAAGACCAAGTCCTGCATTAGCGTGGGCCCTATTCAGCTCGCTACTGACTTTGTTAGAGGAGGAAAGTTAGTACAGAGACGTAAACAGAGAGAAGCCCACGGGAAGATCCACTGACAAGGTGCACCTGCAAGTCAGGAATCTCAAGATAGCTGACAACGACAAAAACCAGGCAGAGGGGATGTTGTCAGTTCCCTTTCGTTAGTGTTATTTTGTATAGCAGTGCTGGAAAATTAGTACACAGACCTGTGGTATTAAAACTATTATGTTACTACATGATTGGGAGGAGGGTATGTACACACTACCAGGAGTTAACAGTAATACTGATAATAGAAGTCAAAGAACATTGCTAATACATACATCACTTTTCTGACCAAATTAAGTTTCAGGATTTCAACCCAAAGGTATGAAAGTATTTTATGCTGCTCTCAGCTTAGTGCCACGTCCACTGCTACAAATACTCTTGATTAGATTTTTTATCCTCAACTTTTCTTAAGATTTCTTCTGACCCATAAGAGGAATGACTTTGTTCTGGCTCAGCCTGTGGACCGTCCCTTTGTCATGAATAAAGATAAGGTACGGCTACACTTGCACCATGCACGCATTATCAGGCAGGGTTTGCACTTCTAATAATGCTTTACAATTTGGCCTTTCCCAACCTTACCACCTAATAACAGGTGAAGGAAAAAGAAGCACAAGATTACACTTTTCTTCCAAGTGTGTGGGGGAGATCTTTTTAGAAACTCTCTACTGTATGGATCACAACAGAGTCACCTTAAATCAGCACAGAACATTCAAAACACAGTGTAACAGAACATTCTTCTAGAATTTATTTTAGAAGCTGTTTCTTTTTTTAAATATCATGTTGACATATACTTTGTGAATGTTCTATACATGCATGTTCCCATGGATACCGCCACTAGGACAATATGCTCCCGAGTAATTGGAATATGCTCATATTTTCCTTGGATAAAATGCCTCATTGGGTAACACCTGTCATAGAGTGCTATATAAAAGCTGATTAGAAAATCTTGGTATTTAGTGATAGAAAATAATTGGATTCATTTAGTATATTCAAAAGTTATGTCACTAAGTTTATTGAGCATAGCTAAATATTTCAGTTGCTTAAGAAATCCTGAAATCGTATTCTGCAGGAGGAATAAGGCACCTGAAATCTGGACTCTCTCCTCCATGATTCATTTATTCATCTTTTCCTTCAAAAATTCAACATTTATGTCATATAAAATGTGTCACTCGCTTGAGCTAATGTTAAATAATCCCTGTTTTTAAGGAGTTTATATTCTTCAAAATTCCACCACAACAAGAATTTCATTCTTACCTTGTATTTTCATTGTTTAGAACAGTGGTTGACAGTCTTATCTACTATAAGAATGGACTTTAAAACAAGATATTACAATTGTGTATTTTATAGTTATGTTCATGTGTTTTTGTATACAGAATATACCTAAAACAAAAATTGTACAAAGTCCATTTCATTATGTAATCCTCTGGCTCAGTTTTATTCTTTCAGGCTGGGGAAGAGCAGAGTGGGCTCCAGTCTGATCTTTTAAGAGTCTACTGATAAGGCAGCACTGAGGGAGTCAACTCCAATCTTGTACGTGTGCCCTGTTCTGCAGGAAGGGCATCTCTGCAGGCCCCATCTGTCTCCCTATCCAGTTAGGAGGACTCAGAATGATGGAGCATCCAAAGGCTAAGAGGCCTCCAGGGGGCTCCACTGAGGCACCAGTGCTGCCTGAGCCTCTAGCAGAGACGTCTGCTCCAATGTACTTGAATCACACCAGGGACACTTTAGGAACTCAGCGGATCTCCTCCTTCTGCACAGTATGGACCAGAAACCAGGTTTTTCTCTTCATAGACCCCAGGACACACCATGGGAAACACCCTGTGATCTCAGCCACTTTATCCCATACTGTAAATTCTGGGTATACAGCAACAGTTTGAATTATGACATTATTTTTCAGTTATTTCTGCAAAAGGCATAGCAGGTGGTATAGCAATTCTTTGTGTTCCAACTTTTATTGTTCTTTATCTTTGAACTATACTTCAGGAGGTCTCTAGGAAAGGTTGATAGTGTTGATGATCCCATCCTCAAATGCCCATCTTTTTCTCACGGGGACGTAGATCTCTCTCATCTGTTTAATAAGAGCAGCACACTGAGAGGTTTTCTCAAGCTCCTTTTTATAATTCTCAGGCCAGAAAATGCTCAGGAACTTCACCGCAGGCTAGAAACCTAGTACTTTACAAAAATCCTAGCAGTGGCCCAGGATTTAGCTCAGTGGTTCCAGCATCTTCCTGCCAAGTGCAAGGTTTCAAGTTTGATCTCTGGTAACACACGCCACACTGCCAGGTGTGGTACCTCACTCCCCTAATCCCAGCACTCAGGAGGCAGAGGTAGGAGGACTGCCAGGAGTTCAAATCTACCCTACAGTATATAGTGACTTCAGGGCCAGCCTGAACTACAAAGTGAGATCCTGTCTCAAACAACAAACAAACAAACAAAAATCCTAGCGGGTTTGCTGATGGGCCTCCAGACCCTTATGGCCAAATTGCTGGACATGGACTTTTCTGTGTTCAGTGACAGTGAACACTGAACAGTGACTATAGGACTGCATCAAGCCACCACCCTGCGTGGCAGACACCTAATGTACCTGACTATAGCACTGGTGGGTTGACAGTCCCTGCTTCCAGAGAGGGGCCAGGCTAGCCAAGGGCCTCACTTCCTACTTTGATGAAGACTATGGGACCAGGGTCAATCTGCAACACCCCATCCATGAACCACAAGATACACTGGATGTCATGGGTAGACAAATCCAACTGCCTTTCGATCTCTTTCCACAATTGAGGTTGGGGGGGCCCTACTCAGAACTTCTTTGTCTATTCTGACACATAAATTCAAAAGCCTGGTGTGGAGAATCATGGTATGTTTCTACATCCCTAAAACACTCTGGCAAGAAGGTTTGGCAGTTACAACTTGTAGAGGTAGTTTATTCTCTCAGGAAGGTTGCTGTTATTCATTGCAAGGAACACCAAACCAACATATTTAAAGTCTCATTTAAAAATCAAAAGCATGATGGGGAAGCATGATGAATAGCCTTGTATCCCCCGCCAAGACTAAGGCCTTTTCTCTAGTTCTTAAGGATCCATTCTGGTTCTTCTTCAAGGACAAGCTAAAGAAACCCTACATGGGAAGTAATTACTCAAATTTTCACAAGGCTTAGACTCTGTTCCTGTGAACCTGTAAAATACCTGTGGCTCCTCTTCCAAGAACAAGACTCCACTTCTGCTTTGAGAAGATAAACAGAATCACTACAAATGTACCCTGGTGGCCTACTAACCCTCTTTGACTCCAAAATAAATTTGCTCTCATGAAAAGTCGACCAAGTCCTCTTTGGATAAACAGGCAACTTGACAGTTCTCCATATTTAGACACTAACTATGTTCACATTCCCTTTTGATAGTTCTCCTCAGCCTGACTAGTGAGCCAAGAGCACACCTGAGACCCAAACAGGATAGACAAGGGCCCAGATCCCACAGCAACATTCCAAACAAATCCAGCTGAAGACTCAAAGTCCAAGTCAATGTCCTCCACGAGTCCAGCCAGTGGGCTGGAGCCTGCAGCAATGTATCATACTTATCGACATGGAGAATCTGCACCAAGAGCCTAAAGCCAGAGGTGGAAGCCAGAAAAGCAGGGGTGAAGGAGTTGTGCCATCAGTCTGAGGGATCCACCCTGGAACCAGAAAGTGATGCTTTCAGTGAAGATCAGAGGTTGCCTGAGGAGAAGAGCAGCCATTCCCAGTGACAGCAAGGCCCTGAGCTTCTTGTCCAGTGAGAACAGCAAAGTTCAAATCAGGAAAACCAAGTGCAGCAAGATGCTTCTAGGAAGTTAACAGCCTACCATCTTCCTTTCCAGATCTCTTTTTATGCCACTGACAATTCTCAGGTGGTTCTCCCACACCCAGACCATGCTGACCCAGTTCAGCTGGGACTTCCAAGTTGGCCATTACTGAATCCACCACAGTCACAGACTGTCATCACGTCACAGCTGGGACGTACACACAGGGCCCTGCATGGGCCAGCTGAGACCTGACCTCACAAGAAAGACACACAAATGGTGGCCACGGAGTCTTTTCACCACTGTTTCTTACTCTTGCAGTGGCCCGCTCTACATGCAGGGCATATTTTCTTTAGTTCTTTTTATTTTTATTTCTATTACTTATATTTTACTCTCTTTTTCTTGCTTCATTTTCACTCCTACTTTTTTTTTTAAACTTTAAATAAACATTGAACTTTTATATCCATCAGTTTTCCTATCTGATTCTTTGAACTGGACAAGAAGAGCCTGGAACTCCTAGCTGCCACACTTTCTGGTAACAGAGTCAATTTAGAAATTTTGCATCATTTTTTGGTACAGGAAATAGATCAGAACATTGTTCTCAGCAGTATTACCTATTTAAACACCACTATGATGTTCTGTTTCATGAATATCAGTTTTATAGTGCTTTGTACAAAGGACTATTTAACCAACTGAAAATCAAATATGTGTATATATATGTCATATATGGAACACAACAGGTTTTTTTTCCCTTATATTTTAGTGTGGCTACCTCTTTTAAGACGAGTAGCACTCACCCCCTTAGTCCTAACATCACACCATGAACCAATCCCAGCATCATGTCCTGGATGCCAGCAACACAAAGCCTGGATCCAGCCACTTGTAAAAAGCCCCACCTACAACCAAATAAGGCTTTGAGGGAACATTTAGATGCAAGGAATGTGTGTATGAGGTCCTGCTATGGCTTGAGAATTACTGCCATAAGGAGAAGAGAAGAGAAGGGAAGAGAAGGAAAGGGAAGGGAAGGAAGAGAAGGAAAACAGAAAGGAGAGAGGGGAGGGAATTTTGAGTTATTACGTGCCCAAATAATATTTTCATATTCTTTCAACTCTCATTTATTCACCACAAAAGCCATATAATATAGGTAATATTTTATCCCCTTTTAACAATGAAAAAACTGAGACATGAATAATTTAAGAAGCTCTTACAGTCATCTAGGCATAACGTTTTAAAAACAAGAAAGGAACTTGACATCCTGACTCCTGTTCGGAGTGTGATGGTTTGAAGTGCCTTGGGCATCAGTTATTCAAAAAACATTTGTGCATCAAATGTGAAGACAACACATAATGGAACCCACATGACCACAGGAATGTGCTACATCAGTTTGAAGTATACACCAATGTTCCATGGTGAAAAATTTTTAATTGCCAGAATGGGCTTTCTGTTCATTCTTTTGATCTAATGTGCTGATAATGACATAATTAGCATTTGACAACAAAGATTTTACCGTTTTTCATATCGAGGACTTTGGGATATTGAGGAACTTCATTTATGGTGTTTTCAGCATGTGTTAACACAGGACTTTAAACACTTTCATTGTGTGACATACAAAGAATAGGTTCATTGTGGGATATATGAACATATTGCCTCGACTATTTTTCCTTCCTCTTCTCTCCTCCTTCCCCTCTTGCCCTATTTCCAGATTTCCCAAAGTTCTGTTTGTTTTCTATTATCTTTATTTTACTTTTTAAATTATTTACACTGTGGGCTTCTCATAGAAGAGAGACCATGCAATATTTTTTATTAGTACACTTGTAGTACATGATTACAGTTATTGTAATATATGTCACACACACACACACACATATATATATACATACATACATTATATATATATATATATATATATATATATATATATATATATATATATATATATATATATATATATATATTTACATGCTTTTTAAAATCCACTACATGACATTCAATTTTCTGTGACTGAATTATTCCAGCTAGCACCATGGACTCACTGTGTACTCACTTTCCTACAAATGACTCAAATCTATCCCTCTGTAACTGAGTAGTTCTCAATTGTGTATACATGCCACATTTTCTTTATCCATTCTTCTATTGGTGGGCATATATGTCAACCCCACAATTTGACTGTTACACATTACACTGTTTTAAAAATGGGTTTGCATGTATCATTGTAATATGATATATAGTTCTTTTGGAAAGATAACTAGAAAAGGTACAGCTAGGTCACAGAACTAATTTTGGAAGTTTTGAGGAATCTCTGTTCTGATTTTCACAGTGGTTGTTGAGTGCTCCAAATACCCTTATGGGGGGACAGATAACAAAGCAATGCTGCTATTCCTTTTGATAGAACATGTAAATTTTAAGCCCTAAGAACAGCAGAAATAGAAGCAAAACTATGTGAACAAACAGCACTTTTGGAAAAGTGCAAGAGATTGTGAAATATCTACAAGCTCTACTGCCTTACAGGGTTCAGGGAAATTCCTAGGGCTCCGCCTCCTTGGACCTGGCCTTCCGGTGAAGCATTGTGCCAGCCTGTAGCTCTTCTCCATGGTGCTTTCAGTGAGGCTAGCAGTGAATGAGAGAATTTGGAGGCTGTACACGGCATTGTATATTTTCTCCAGGCATTGGAGTAAACATTGATACTCGCCAAACAGAGACAGGGGACCTAAGGTTCAAATCAGAAGTGTACTCTATAATAACAATCAGTTCTTGGCTTTTGGCCACACCCTTTTAGCCTACTGTCAATGCGTATGGTACGAATTTAAATACAGATTATGCAAGTACCTACAATAAAAGGGTGCCAACTTAAATTCCGTGATGTTTTCCAAAGCAGAGTAATACCAGAAAAGATACAGCTTTCAATTTAACTGCATTAAAATCAGTCTATTTTGGCACATTTTCTTGGAAAGAAAAAACAAAACATAAAACTATACTACCCCCCACTTTGGGGGAAGTATTGCATGTGTTACAGAAACAACTCAACATTCATGAAAAAAAGACACAAAGGAATTTTACAATATTTCATAGATGTTGAGTACGAGAACTTGAATCTAAGTTCCATCAAATGGCAAAAGAAGGTTATATGAAAGAACAATAACTATAGTACACTGATTAGGAAATGCCCTTTTTAAAACACTATATCTGTGGCAAAAGAATTTTGTTTATTTAAAAGATATAAAATAAATGTGTTGTGTTCCATTTGCCCTTTTTACTCTTCTGACCACTGGTGACTTTTCTCTTCTAATGTAGTTATCTCTGGAACACAGTGTGTGGACACAAGGGTTTGCATGATTCAATCAGAATGACTTAACACACAGACTTGCTAGTATGCATCAAAATGGTTATTTCAGTTTTACTGTCTTGGAGTTTCTTCTGTTCAAAATAAGAACATTCTGCTTTTAGCAAGGCATTTTGCTATAATGGTGCAGTGGTATGGACTCATGAAAGAATTTCATGATAGAATGACAAGAGTATCAAAAGATAAGAATCTACTTTTTCCCCTAATACCCTCAGAAAGATTTTCTTCATCTACAAAATGCCATCTCATAAAAAAATACAAGCTCAGTGGCTCAGGCAATAAGTTGTTTTCTTGTATTCCTCTAAAAATATGAGGAAGTAGCAGACAAATGTTGTAGCAATAATTTATTTTGAAACACAGGTAATGTGATTTTCTTTTCTATAAGAAAATATAGAGCTGTATTTTCAGGCCATAGACCGGAAAGCTTTATGTTTTTGTCTGTTGGAAATATGAAGGAGAAACTGAGGCAGATCCAAACTGATTAGTACATATCTCATCTCTTACAAACATTTACCTCATTTTACTAGGCTGATGGTAAAGTGCAAGCTCTTTAATTCTTCTTGCCAAACACTAACAGAGATGGTTATTGTGTCATTTCATAAAACCCACATGGGATTTGTTCTCTTTCTGAAGATGACTCCAGTATATACTGACCCATTCAACAAGACAGTTAAATAAAATAAAATGTTGCTTACATCACGTGTTTGACTTCAAAATCCATTTTATAACTTTTGAAATTTCAGTGAAAAGCATTCTTTCTCTTGTGTGCTGCCAGGCAACTCTCACTGTGCCCACATTTTTAACTTCTTGTTTTACTTCTGTTGGAAGTTCTGGTTGGAACCTCCTCTAACTGGACCAAAAGGCATGAGCCTTAGACCTCTACGGACACCTTGTTTGGTGAGACCCTTGGGGGAGGGTGACGAATTCCTTGTTACTTTTAAGTTTCTTAGAGACAGAGAGATGATCATAACTCTTGGGAGCTGGTGTTAAGTGAAGTTATTTTCAAATCACTATATCTGGTCTTTGGTAATGAGTTTTGTTTTGTTTTGTTTTGACACAGGGTCTTGCTTTGTAGTTCAGGCTGGCCCTGAGCTCACTATGTAGTCCAGGCCAACCTGGAACTCAACAATCCTCCTGTTTCTGCCTCCCGAGTGCTGGGATTACAGGCATGAGCCACCACGCCTGGCACTGTGGTAAGTGGTATTGATTGCTGGTGGGCGTGAGTCACCACGCCCAGCATTGTATGTGGTTACCAGGATTGAACTCAGGATCTTACACTTGCGAGGCAGGTGCCGGAACCACTGAGCTAAATCTCTGGCCCCTGGTAGATGGGTTTTTAATGTAAGTGTGTCTATTGTGGCTGACTAGGTTAGCATTCCACACCTGGACACTCCAAATTTACTCTGGGAAGTACACACATACACAGCCCTGCCTCACTGATTCTTGGTAATATTACTCTGAATCAAAACATAGCAAAGGAGGTAATTTTGTGACGTCTTTCAAATTGTTAATAGAGCCTATTATTTCATTACACTGTACTTCTCCATCAAAATGAAAGCCACATGAGAATGCAACTTGCAAGAAATCAGGTTTTGTCCTATAGCTTCTTGTTGGGCCATCAGTCCCTAGACAGTGAGTGACAGTAGGTGACCATATTGAATCCATAATGTCATCATTTTTTTAATTAATTGCAAATTTTAATGAATTACTTATTTTTCTTTCTTTGGCTGTAGCCCTTACTGGTAAATTTGTTGTTTTCACTTCTATCATTGCCTTAAAATATCTCTCTTCATTTTTTCTTTCTGATTGCTATAAAATTCCTTATAACAGCAGGGAATTAAAATAAATAGGGAATAAAATAAATTATCTAACAGAACAGTGATCTGACAAACATCCCTTTGTGTTTAAAGCTGCTGAGGGATACTTTTCAGGATGTTCCTATGTACAAAGCCGGTGGTCCCTATGGAATATGGGGATGAGAGTTTTTGCAGACTATATGTTTCCATGTATTGATGAATTTAATCAAATATTCATTCATGCCCTAAAGATTTATCAATTTCTGCCTAGTAATATGCCAACACTATTCTTATTATAAATGGAATATAGTCATGACAGATTGACCAAACCCTCTGCCCTCAGAGAGGTTTTATTTTATGAGAAGACAGAGAATAAAAATAAATTAAAATTGTTTCATATACTACAAAACAATATCATTCTGGAGAAAATAATGCACCATAGGATGGATGATAAGGCATCTTCAAAGACTTACAATACTCAGTACATCGGCCAGGACAAATGGCATTTTAAGTAGAGATTTGAGAGGATTTAAGAGAAATTCAACAGCAACCTGTGGCGATACCTGGGGAATGAACATCCTGGAAGGAAGGAAGAGCAAACATTAGTTCCTAGAGGAAAGCTGTGCTGGCTGAGCTCTGGGGAAGATGAGGAGGTCAGACTGCCTGGAACAGAACGACAGGGGGCGGACACTAGGTCACGAGCTCAAAGCATTATTAGGGGCTGCACTTGAGGGGTTAGAGGTCATGGGAGGACTTGGGATTTCAGCTTGGGTGTGACTGTTTCTAAGCAGAAGCCTGTCACTCCGAGTGACGTTTTTGTTTTTGTTTTTGTTTTTGTTTTCTGAGTGACGTTTTTGAAGAGCAACCTGGATCTTGCTGGAGAATAAACTATGAGTCAGAGGGCATGGACAGAAACAGGAAGAAGAAATGAGAGACTCACAGTTTGTGGAGTGAGAGATGTCACTGTCTTTGATTGAGTGGTAACAAGTGTGATGGTAAAATATGAGTAGATCCTGGACATTTTCTGAGAGTGAAAGGGATGTATTTGAGAGAAAGATGCAGAATAAGGTTTTTAGCCTATATTCTAGGAAGTTGTTTGTAGTAAGAGAAACCAGCTAGTTCAATACGATTGGGAATAATTGTGTTTATATTATTCTTTACTCAATGGTTTAAATGTTTGAATAAGTAATGATTCATATGTTTCTAAATCCAAAACTATATAGAAACGAAAACTCAGGAGTATTTCTAACTTCTTTACTCCATTCCACTGTTAGTATATGCCATAGTTCAGTCCACCATTGTCCTTCTCTAACATTTTTATTTTGTTTTGTAAAAATAAGATTTTCTCTGTTTGTACATAAGGAGATACATTTTCAGGAAATTTATAGAAATGATTTTCTTTTTTTTTTCTTTTTGGAGACAGGGTCTCGCTTTGTAGTTCAGGCTGGCCCTGAGCTCACTATGGTGCCCAGGCAAGCCGCCGCGAACTCAGCAATCCTCCCGTCTCTGCCTCCTGAGTGCTGGGATTACAGGCGTGAGCCCCCACGCCCAGCATTATATGTGGTAACCGGGGATCGAACTCAGGTCCTTACAGCTTGCGAGGCAGGCGCCGGAACCACTGAGTCAACCCTCCGGCCCAGAAATGATTTTCTTAGACAGATATAAAACTAATTTTGTTTTGTTCTATCAAATACCATTTTTTCTTATCAGAGAATTATATTATTAACTACTACTCACAGTCATTAGGAATTTTCCCTTAATGTGTTATGAGACAAATAGCTTATTACAAAGTTTGTTGTATAGCTCTCTGAAAGAAAAACTGCTAAGAATAATCAGGAGTCACTGAAAAAGAAAAAAACAAAGACATGTGATATTAGTAGGTCTTAAAAGATGTACATTCTTGCCGGGCGTGGTGGCTCACGCCTGTAATCCCAGCACTCGGGAGGCAGAGGCAGGAGGACTGCTGAGCTTGAGGCTTGGCTAGGCTACATAGTGAGCTCAGGGCCAGCCTGAACTACAAAGTGAGACCCTGTCTCAAAACAAAACAAAAGATGTACATTCTTTATAATTTAAATTTGGTCTTAAAATATGAATAATCAGATCTCAACATAAACAGTAAAACTTAAAGATAAATATGCATCTATCTCACTTAAAATACTACTCTTTAAAGTCCACAAGAGGTAATTTTTACGTGTACACATAAGAAAGGTGTATTATAACTAATAATATTATTTGAAATAAGTCAAACCAATGGTTAAAATGTACATTATAATTCAAATGTGTAAAACTTGATACAGCCGGGCGTCGTGGCTCATGCCTGTAATCCCAGCACTCGGGAGGCAAAGACAGGAGGATTGCTGAGTTTAAGGCTTGCCTGGGCTACATAGTGAGCACAAAGCCAGCCTGAACTACAAAGCGAGACCCTGTCTCAAAAAATAAAAATAATAAAATAAAATAAAAAACTTGATACAAATTTATAGAACAGATGACTATACAAACATTCTTCCATAGAATAATATGAATGAGTCTTAGAAGCAATCAGGATCAATGAAAAGAATTAAAATCAGAAGACTATAATAACATGATATCGTGTTTATAAAACTGAAAATGAAACAAATCAAGTTTCCTATATTTTAAATTATATGGTGTTTTAGTAACCTTATTTCTTACAGTACCTAAGAAAAAGGAAATATAAATTCTGAACCTTGAATAATACATTTAGGACAGGCAAGAATCAAGAAATAAGAAACTACACCCGTAGTTTCACTAGCAAATATAATAGTCTAATTCCTTATTTTCCATGATGGATTTATCAGTCAGTTTTCTTATTATGCTTCATTAAGTTTTACATACATTGCACAATAGTCACTATCAATGCTTTCCTTCTCTTAAGATTTCACACACTGCTCTCCTGTCCTTCTTGGAACCCTGCACTCTATTGATTCTCAAAACTTAACGGTAACAACCTTTGATGGCTGCCATTCGCTTAATAGGATCATTTCAGTTTTGTGCACAGATAACCAGAAGTTCTTGAGACTGATTCCTCCCTGGGGTGGCTCTTAGCTGCTGGAACAAAAATCAGTGAAAATAGAAACTGATTCTTCAAGACAATTTTTCTCTTAGCTGTTGTTAGTTCTTCCTTGCATTCTTGACCTTTGGTTTTGGAATAGAGTGGGGTTCCACTTTTTGGTCTTTTTCTCCTTTGTTTTCTATCTTCAGTGCTTCAGTGAACAAATATACCCTCATGCTTATAGGATCATGTTTCTCAGAATTATATCTTTTATTTAAAAGTTCACACTGAGACCAGAATACACATGGAAATTAGCCAGATAGGGCAAAGGTCTGAAGAACTGAGTAAACCAAAGCTCTGAGATATTAAGAATCCAAAGGCAAAGAACAAGTCCCGGAGTAAAGTAGAAGCCTCAGAATGTTGGAATTTATGAAAAAAGAAGCAAAATAGCATGCTTTCTGGATTTTGGCCTGGCAGGAACAAGGGAGCCTCCCTGCCCCAAGTCCTCACCTCAAAATATCTATAGTATTCACCTTTTGGACTTTACCCCAGGAAAAGAGAGGCTTTTCTTCTAAGTCTTTCTGATACAGAAAGCAACCAGTCATTCTTCACTCTGCACTTGCTTGCTGTTTTACCTTGTTCTCCACTGCTTCAGAACAAGGACTCAAAAGGAGCTGATTACAATGCCAATATCGTATTTGGTATTACATTACAATATTATATTTGTGTTTTTGAGTACATAATTATCATTTCCTCATGGACTCTGAATGACTTTTTTAATTTCAGCAAATCTCACAAGGAGTATGTATTATTCATGGTAAACTCCCTCTTACACAATATCTTCATTTCAGTAAGCTTTCTCTTCCTCTTAGGCCACCTAAGAAGAAAATGTCAGCACTTCTGCTGGAAAGGAAAGGGTTATGTCGTTCTGGACACTGCATACTGGTTTTGAAGACCTGCCTGTGGCTGACGTTTGGAAGGTGAATTTTTTTTTTTTTTTTTTTTTTTGAGACAGGGTTTCGCTTTGTAGTTCAGGCTGGCCCTGAGCTCACTATGTAGCTCAGGCAAGCCTCGAACTCAGCAATTCTCCTGTCTTTGCCTCCCGAGTGCTGGGATGACAGGTGTGAGCCACCACGCCTGGCACTGTGGCATGTGGTGCTGATGGCTGGTTGATTGTTGGTGGGCGTGAGTCACCACGCCCAGCATTGTATATGGTTACCGGGATCGAACTCAGGACCTTGCGCTTGCAAGGCAGGCACTGGAACCACTGAGCTAAATGTCTGTCCCTGGAAGGTGAATTTTGAAGACTAGTGTTTTTCCATTTTAATGTTTTGGATATATAAACACTTGGAGAATGCTGTACTAGTTTGTCCAAAAATATGGTTCATTATGACTCCTATGTTTGCTGTCAAAAGCCTATGCCAGGCACATAGACGCTGCACATCTATGTTAATGGCCTCTAGTAAATGCCCAGACAGCAAGTGTCAGATGAGTGTTGGTTGGCAATGCTTTTCACATGGCCCATGTGTCATCGCATTTTTATTGCAGAAAGAATTAGGCATGTCCCCATGTGACAGCTCTAGGAGATTAGAAGGTAGCTTCTGATTTCTCTTGGTTTGCATTTCAGATGTTGATTCTATCCTTTTGCTACCACCATGTTTACAACACATTGTGGGTCCTGTGAATCTGTTTTGTGAGCTATTGTGCCTGAGAGTGGTATTGGGAACCCACTCTTTCAACGAGATACACTCTGTTGCAAAAAGAATTAAAAAATTGTGCCATTTTTCAGCAACTATATTGCAAAATGAATGTGCCTTTCTACTGAGATCTCTTACTTGGATTATAGAAATAGTCTCCTACTAGAAATGTTTCCTAGAACTTTCCTTTGTAAAATATTGTATGAGCCAGGGATTCACCTTTCAAGCTATTGGAATTACCCTGTATCAAATCAAGCTTCTAACTAAAAGTATGATGGATATCTGGGTAAAATAGTGGTGAAATAGGCATCAAAGAGTAACAAGGCAGTGAGAATTGTAGGACTACATCTCTGAAGATAAATCTAGTGTAGAAATAACCTTAGCATTTGCTATGTCTTTGCCTCTTGAGGATTTTGCTGATTCAGATGCAGTATACAAACATCTGAAAAGTTAAACACAGGAATAGAGTTTTGGACAAACTGAGCAACAGAAAAAAGTGCTTTAAAGGATGCAGGAGCTGAAAAGTTATGAGAGTGAGCCAAATTTTAACCTAGCTTACAAGTTTGTTGGATTAAAAACCCCCAAGACTTCAGAGTATCTTAAGGCTATGGAAAAAAGAAAAAAAAATAATTTAGTATAGATAGATTCAAATATATTTACATTATAAATACAAATACTATGCTAATTTGTGAATTACTAGTTAAAAGAATAAATCATAAATATGTGAAAGAATATTATCAATCTATAATAAGAAGCAAACCATCTTTATATTGCTAAAAAATAAAATAAATAATGAAAAAATTAAGACAAAGTTTATCTCACACACTGGTAGGAAAAGTAGACATTGAAACAAAACAAAATGATAAAGGAGGGCATTCCATAAAAATAAAATAGTTTCCCAAGTAAAACATGCAATTTCAAACTACTCAAAACTTCAAAATATATTTCAACATATAGCCTAAAATATAAATATTATTATAGATTGAATTATGTTCTTCAAAAATTTTTATATTGAACCCATATCTACTAATGTTAATGTATTTGGAGCAAGAAACTTTAAAGAGGTACTTAATAAAATGTGTTCATTAATGTGACACCAGTTTAAAATAAATGATATCATTCTAAGAAGAGGGAGTGAGAGACAGCAGGGGTATTGTATTAGTCAACCTTTCCGTTGGTGCTAAGTCAAAGACACCGCGGTGGAAGGGTGTCAAAGGAAAACTGCTTAATTCATGGCATCCAGGGCAGAAGACATACCTGCCAAAGGCACCTCCCCAGTGACATACATCCTTCAACCAGGCCCTACCTCCCCTCAAACATTTAACTATAAATTTATGAATGGCTCATTCTTCCATGAGTAGCATCCTATGGTTCACTCATCTTCCAAAAGCACCAACTCTGAAGATGTGAGAGTTTGGGGGGGGGGGCATTCTAGGTCTTAACTACAAGAGATACGAACATGCAGAGAGAAGGCCAACTAGTGACAGTGGAAGAAAGGAGCCTGCAGGCCAAGGACAGAAGCTTTAGTAGAAACCAGAGCTGCAGGTAATTTGTCTTGCACATGTAGCCTCCAGAACTCTAGTTAATATATTTATTTCTGTCCTTCAAGTCACTCAATACTGGTATTTTGATACGAGTGCTACTAAATAAACTCATATATAATAGAAAGTTCATGAAACCAAGCACAAATAGAGATAATAGCTGTTGCTCTCATTCTATCTAGCTAAATTAAATGAAGGGAAAAAAACAAATAAAAAGCAAAAATGTTTTAAAGGAAAATGAAGTTATCCAAATATAAGCTTCTAGTATTTTTACATTGTATTGTAGTACTACATAGAGAAAATACAAAATAAATTTTAGATAAAATTTTAGTAAATGGATTGAGGAATAATGCTAATATCTCAAATCAATCTTCTTATTTCTATATAGTTCTAGCAACCACATGCAGATAATTTAAAATTATACCATTTGTAGTGGCACCATGGCTCAGACATCAGCTATCTACATAGAATTTACAAATATCTATAAGTAAATCTGACAAAATTGTTCCACTCTTCATATAAAAAATACTACATTGAAGAAACTTCTAATTTCCTAAATACATGGAAAGATATATCATGAATTTAACATTTCAGTATTATAAGCCTGTCATTTCTCAAGTTGGTGTATACAGTAAGGAAATTGAATCAAAACCAAAGACGAAGTAGAATTAGCATAGTGTCAAAGATGAAAATCATAAAGCAACTACATTATATAATAAAACCAAACTTATGAAACTACAGAAAGATAACCAAAAACAGAGAAATTGATCAAGAAAAGAATGAAAACTCACCAGTATATCTGTATAACCACAGAGAAATGAAGGTTCATTTATTAAACATTCTTCAAATATCCATATGGAAGTATACATTTTGGCTTACCTCTCATACTATACATACAAAACAGTTCCTTGGGGATTGTACTCTAAACATAAGTGATAAGGTAAGGGAGCTTCTTTAAGGGATCAAGGGAAAATCTTCATGATCTTAGAGAAAGGAAAGCTATTTTGAATAAGAAAATATTAGTAACTGGGAGGACAATAAAAGTGGGAATGCTAGTTTATAAAAATTTAGAGACTAAAAAGGCAAATAACAAATAAATAAAGGACTTGAACAGAGGGTATTCAAGTGGGTTAATATATACAGAATTTGGAGGAAATGTAGAAATCACACATTTATGAACTGCTGGAAAGAAGGTGAACTGCTTCAACAATTATGAAATTACTTGGCAATACACAGGTGTACAGAAACTCAGGACATGGTTAGCAGAGTGAGATCATCCATGGAAAAACATTTCAGATAGAGGGATATGTAAGACAAGGACCTCAAGATAGCTCTCAAGGACCAATAAAGAGACTGGTGCATTTGTCCAATACCTCATATTCCATAGGGTATAAATGACTTGTAGAAACATCTGATGTCTCTTATTTGTTTCCAGCATTCACACTTGAACTTTGCATATAAAATAAAAGCTCAGTGTCTTTGGAATGGATGACAGAGTGACACATCCACTCTACTGGCTTTTCATTAGCAGCCCAACTCCATAACTTCCTGAATGGCAAAGTTTCATGATGACGCACATATTTAAGTAACGGAAACTTCTGTTTCAGGATCATATTTCTTTAAGTGTTTCTGCTGAGGCTTTTGTACTACAGATACATGTCTCAAACTCAGACACAACAGTCCCATCATCACATAGAAACGGTGCACCTGGTTGGAATATCACAGGCATTGTACTCAGATATATTTAAATATACAGTTCCTGACAAATTGTATAATTTAAAAATATCCACAAGCTCAAACATTGAATTGTTTCTTTTATATGAGGACACCGACTCTAAATAAAGAACAAAATAAAAGGTAGATAATAGGATTTCAGGTGATATTTTTGAAATGGAAGAGGAGATCAAGAGATGGAGGGAAGACAGGATTGGGAAAGAGGAAAAGGAATCAAAATGTGTCATGTCATGAACAACTCCTCACAAGGAACATCACCATTATGTATTGCAAACATGTACTGAAAAAAAAAATAAAACTGAAAAGAGAAAAAAAAGACCTCTATAACTTCATATTTTCTACATTTATCTGAGCCTGAAGCCCTTTTATTAAGAGCCCATTAAGAGTCTGAAAAAAACAGTGTAGTATTCTACAATCTGGGCAGATGAGGACATTGATGCACCAGGGCTGCTGTCTGGGATTCTGTCAAGGTCAATGGAAACTGAAGGTCAAAGTTTCTGGTACAGATAACTGTGCTAGGAAGCTAGATGAATCCTCTTCCTATCCCTTTATCTTGAGGAAATATTACTTTAGAGATGTGTGGCCTAAACAGGAAAAAATGAGTTCATTCAGCACAAAAGGAAAATAAAATAAAATAAAGAACAGCAACATGATTCTCACAGAACCAGTCTTAAAAAGTCCCGATGTTTTCAATTGCCAGGGCAAAGCATAAATCAAAAGGAAAGTGCCACGTTCCAGTGATGGAGTCCTGGATCCTCAGCACCATTTCCTGCAGTTCTTGCCTGCTAACATACAGTGGCAGATTTCTTTTTTTAGTAGCTGTAATAAAATAAAAAAGTAAAGGCAGCAAAGAGTGAAGAAACACTAATGATTATCTCCATATCTGACTATTTGTTTTGTGGCTGAAAAAGCACTTGGTGGTCTGATAAATTTCTCCTATATTTCCCCTTTTTCATAATGTGACTTTGAAATTGGTCTCACATTTCACAAGTATTCTCCATATATTTCCAGACCCAATATTCCTTCTCTGAGATGTGATGCCTGTTATATGCAAGATCCATGCCTTCCTATAAGATTAAACATTCTTAATAGCAAGTTTCCTTACCAGAAAGAAAAAAAAAACCTTTATATTCAGCATCACACAAACAAGTCATAGCTAATTCTCTGAAGTGAAAGTGCCATAAAAGATATATACATATACATTTTTCCAGCTAAATTGCTGCCATAAAGCTGTATTACAAATATGAATAATGGTTTTCTGTGGTGATGTTTAAGGCTATACAAATACAATTTAGAGACATTTCAGTCTCTTCTACCTTTGCAAGATGAAACATTAAAAGAAATCATTACTCTATATTACCAGATAAAACTGTTGGGTTATAACATTTTTAATATGGTGAACCTAGGCCAAATATTGAAGCTGACATTTTTTATTGCTTTTGATGTCTCTTGTTTAAAGATTCTCAGAAATGAAAAATTCCAATGAAAGCCATACGGAACTTTATTGATGTAATTTCTATAAAGTAAAATCTCAATAAAATTTATGTTTCCTTATTTAATGAGAAGATAGGAAATTAAATCATTTTGGAGGTATTTTTAAATGGCCTATTAGGTGTAATTTAACTATTGCTTGTATATTTTTGCAATACTGCAGATTGCAGGATACATTTTGAGAAGTGTTTTGTTGACGCCCTTTTATTCCACAGAAAATGTTACAGAGATAGTTACTAGAACACATTACACTGATTGTATTAAAACAATTCAATAATATAGAATTAAAATGTTATCTGGGATCTATAAAAAGTATGCTAATCCTCTTCTTATCACTGTGTGATTCAGTAGATTCAAAGATCTCTGTATGCTTTAATACACATGATAAGAAAGTTAATGTTATTAACTTTGTCTAGAAAGATGTTGTTTTCACCCTATTGAATATTAGGCATGTATTATATTGAATTTCATCAAATGCTAAGTTTAGTACCATAAACAACTCTTCCTTCATAATTTGTGTAACTGTGTATAAATTAAGAAACAAAACTTTGGGGCTAGGGATTTAGCTCAGCAGTTCCGGTATCTGCCTTGCAAGCACAAGGTCCAGAGATTGATCCTCCAGTAACTACATACCACAATGTCCGGCGTGGTAACTTATGCCCATCACCAATCAATACCACACACCACAGTGCTGTGTGTGGTGGCTCACATCTGTAATCCCAGCACTTGAGAGGCAGGGCCAGGAAGACTGCAATGAGTTCAAGGCTTGCCTAGGCTACACAGTGAGCTCAGGGCCAGCCTGAATTACAAAGGGAGACCCTGTCTCAAAAAAAAAAAAAAGAAAGAAAAGAAACAAACTTCTTTAGTTACCATTAGTAATAAATGCAATTTATACTGTGGTCGAATAATATATTAAAATTAAAATATTTTTTAAAATATTCAATATTATATTAAACTACCCATTTAACTTGAGGAAATATATATTTTAAATATTAAATATCCTGATATGTGCCCCAAATATTCTAAGGGATAAATCTTTATATATTCTCTATATTAAATGTACTAATATATTTTATATACTATCTGTATATTATATATTCTACATATGATAATATTTCATATATAAGTATGTCAGTTACTATATCATTAATCACTAACGCCTGTCCACTAAAAATTTTTTTCTGTAATTTGCTGCCATTGAAGCTATTTACGCATTTGACTATTCATTTGTAATTTCTTTTTTGGCTAATTACACATTACCACTATCCAATAAAGAAAATGTATCATCTGTTCATGTTCAATACTATTGATTTCTCCTTAGGAATTTTGTCCTCTTCTCTCTGTGTATATCCTTTTAGGACAATCTTATCCATTATTTTAACAAAACTATAAGGGATATACCATTTTGTGCTTAGACTTTTGTCATGCAATCCAAGCACCACTAGTCCGAATTGCCCAGACAACACCCCTTGGGTGTCCTGCAAACATCAAATTTAATCTCACTCATCCGGATTAGTAAAGGGACTGGAGCTCTGCCTAGACCTCAGCATTGCTCTATCGCTCAGACGGTTAGTGAGCTGGGAGTCATCTCACTGTGTCCTCAGGGGAAGGTGGATCATGCTTTCTCAGGTCACTACAATACGCTGTTAGAAAATCCAGGCCCCAGAGTGAAGTGATCAGATTTATGAAAGAAAAGAGTGGTCCTAACTTTGAATTTTGATTAATGTCTTCGTATGTATGTATCCATCTCTTTATACAGCAAGTTTTATTCCTTATATACGTTTGTCTCATGCAATGTTTATAGCATACTTATGCTAAAAGTATATGTTAATTAAAATTAAAATGTGACTTGTTATTTATTTATTTATTTACCTATTTGTTTGTTTGTTTTCGGTCCTGGGGATTCAAAACAAATCTTTGTACTTCTTATGAGGCACTTTTTATTTTGTATTTATTTACTTTAAAGCAGGATCTTACTAAGCTTACTATCATTTACATAAGAATTTTACTTCTTCTCTCACGTTTCTCTTTCTAGTTCATCCAGAAACTTACAAGCAGAGCATCTCTAGAATGATTTACAACCACTTTAACTCCACCGTGTGAGACATAGTTACTTCACAAAAAGAACCAAAATTTGTTAATGAAAAGTCGCAATTGTGGTACGCAATTACTGTCCCTGTAATTCTGTTAATTTCAGAATGTGTTAAGATTGGAATGAAAACTATGTATTTCTTTTTTTTTTTTTTTTTGAGACAGGGTCTCGCTTTGTAGTTCAGGCTGGCTCTGAGCTCACTATGTAGCCCAGGCAAACCTGGAACTCAGCAATCCTCCTGCCTCTGCCTCCCGAGTGCTGGGATTACAGGCGTGAGCCACCACGCCCGGCACTGAACTATGTATTTCTTTTAACAATATGCACTTATGCTTCCTTGATGTATTTTAGGAGAATGATGATTCATTTTTTCTGTTGAATAACACATAACTGTATGAACATACCAGTCTATTTCTTTGTTCACCATATTTCAGTTGCTTTTCTTTCTCTTTCTTTCCTTCTTTCTTTCTTTCCTTCTTTCTTTCTTTCTTTCTTTCTTTCTTTCTTTCTTTCTTTCTTTCTTTCTTTCTTTCTTTCTTTCTTTCTTTCTTTCTTTCTTTCTTTCTCTCTCTCTCTCTCTCTCTCTCTCTCCCTCCCTC
>PVIC010026467.1:0-24481 GCA_004025085.1 Thryonomys swinderianus | reverse complement strand
GCAGGGGACAGGTCCTAACGAGAACGTCAGGAGAGGCTCCGAGGAGAGGCAACACTGGAGCGCAGACCCCGGGGGACCAATAGCTGCCTGTGCAGAAGAGCGTAAGGACGGACTGGGCTCGGCACGCGGGGAACTGAGGGCAGCACAAGTACTGAAGGGCAAGGAGACCACCACCGGCTGCAGCCCACACAGCGAGCCCTCATCTGGCTATGTGAACGTGCCCTCTCTCACCTGATGAGCCACCCCTGCCATCCTTACCTCGACACAGACTTCATGCCCTGGTCAGAAGCCCCAGCTCGCTGCCCTTCTTCAGGCGCTGGCCAAGTTCGCGGTTCCTCTCAAGGCACCGCTGCCCTCGCCCCCCACTTGGGCACTAGCTCTTCTTGTCCACGATGCAGTGTAGCTTTCTCCATGTACTAACTGTCGCCATTCATTCGCCTTTCAGGTCAGACTTTCTTCAAGTCATGGAGCAGGTTTTCCAGTTTCCAAGTAGATAATACCTCTGTATTGGAGCATGTACACTCACACACACTCACACACACACACTCACACACACTCGCACACACACTCACTCACGCAGAGAAAGAGAGAGCATTGCATCAAGCACAGCACTAGGCACAAAATGGATGTCCAGGAACCAAATCAGCCAGGCACAGCGGTGCACACTTACATTCCCAGCACTCCGAGAGAGAGGCAGGAAGATCACAAGGTCAAGCTCAGCCTAGGCTATGTAGGGAATTAGCGAGATACTATTGCAAAATAAAAAATTTAAAAGTGGGCTTGGTGCAAAAGCTCTGGGTTCGACCCTTGGTATTGCAGAAGGAAGAGAGAAAGAAGGAAAGAAGGAAGGAAGGGATGCAGGAAAAAGAGAGAAAGAGAGAAAAGAAAGAAAGAAAGAAAGAAAGAAAGAAAGAAAGAAAGAAAGAAAGAAAGAAAGAGAGAGAGAGAGAGAGAGAGAGAGAGAGAGAAAGAAAGAGAGAGAGAGAAAGAAAGAAGAAAGAAAAGGAAGGAAGGAAGGAAGGAAGATTTTTTTTTTGAGACAGGGTCTTTTAGAGTTCAGGCTGGCCCTGAGCTCACTATGTAGCCCAGGCAAGCCTTGAACTCAGCAATCCTCCTGCCTCTGCCTCCCGAGTGCTGGGATGACAGGCGTGAGCCACCACGCCCGGCACTGTGGTATGTGGTATTGATTGCTGGGGGGCGTGAGTCACCACACCCAGCATTGTATGTGGTTACTGGGGATCGAACTCAGGACGTGCGCTTGCGAGGCAGGCACTGGAACCACTGAGCTAAATCTCCAGCCCCAAGAAAGATATTTTAATGAACATTTCCTTTTGAAAGATTACAGGTCCAGTGCCTATAATTTTTCAATATTGTAAGTTCTTTGTTGTAGGTATGGGTTACTGTCATTTGAGGGCTCTTTTCCAAGGAGGTGCTGTGTGTTTAGAAGGAAAATCATGTAGTTTTATGTAAAGAAAAAAGTACAAGTCGGATCAACATTTCTCTTTCAGTTTCTCTAATCATCTGTGTGTCTTCGGGCAAGTTATTTAACCTCTTTAAACCTCAGTTTCCTCATCTGTGAAATTGGGATCATATCCTTGGAGGATCATAATGAAAACTAAATGAAAGTATCATTAATTCAGTGCCCAGCTTATGGTAGATACTCCAAGAAAAGTTTTCTTTCCCTTTTCCCATTAAGGAGAGAAAAGTCAGATTGCTTGCATGCAAATTTCAGCCAAATGATTCCCCAAAATGGATAACTCCAGGAAACAAACGCATCTATGAAACAGACAGAAATGTAAGACATGAATGTAAGGCTTCTATCAGAGAACATTAGCATTTTTAGTGGAGGCCAGGATACAACAATAAAATTAAATTAGAAAAGCTTCAAACCATCACTAGAAATGTCTTTTTTCAACTCTCAAAATAAAAATAGAAAAAGAATTAAGGGAAAGAAACAAATACCCGCAGATTATCATCTTCCTTTGTTATGTAAAATAAATTGCTAAAACCCTACCAGAAGCTTTTTTGACATTGTCACATTAAAGAGTATACACACCCATTAAAGACCTGTAAAATATACACAGTGCAGGTATATAATACACATTTTTTAAAAAGGAAGCACAACCATATGCATATCCTACTGCAGAAAAAACCTGGAACTTTTCCAAATGAAGGCAAGAATATCACTCTCCAGAGTTCCCAAGATGACACCTTAACACTGCCCCCTGCACCCCCAAGACATTGTTTCCAACTTGAAGCTGAGGATCTAGCAATCTTCACAGGCCCTATTTGTCTTGCATGGTCAGCTGAGCTCAGCTACCCAAATACACACACACATGTTCAGAGGACAGATCTGTCACGCTGACCTTTCATCTCGCCTGCGCTTTCTAACTGATGGCGATTCCAGGCCGTGGAATCATGCACACAGTATCACTGCCAAAGAGAGAAATCAGGTAAAGGAAGACAAAGATAAATACCGGAGGAGCAAGCTAGAACCCGGACACAGGGGCATCCTTCACAGAATTACTCATGGGAGGAAAGCCAGTTGAAAGCTAGTGAAGCAGGTGGTACACAATGCAGAATTAACCAGTGACCTTTACTGGGAACATCAAAGGTCAAAGCCATTTGTAAGACAATACTTAGCAGGTGCCCGTGCTGGCCTCTGTGTGGACGACAGCCCTGCAGATTCAAACCCTGAGAAAACCGACAGAAGGAAGAATTCTCCCTCATCAGAAGGTATAGCAAGCTCTGAATCAGGAAGATCACCCAGGAGTGTATTACTGTTTCCACACATATGGAAAGTGGGGTGTGGAGAGTGAGTGGTATCTGAAAATCCTAGAACACAGCCAGCAATACACACACACACACACACACACACACACACCTCCTAGTCCATGACTAGCTTTCCTTGTTGCTCACATACGCTTTCTTTCTGCAAAACCACAGCCCTCCAACGTAGGGCTCAGTGGGCACAAAGCTCATATTTCACACTCTCCAGAAGCCTCTGTATCATAGGTTTTACCCGATATATTCTCCCTCCAGATAAGAGGACAGCTTCCCTCCCAGTAGGGGCTACAGTCATGAGAAATGAGTGTTTTTGCCTTTTGCCAGTAAGAAATCTTAAGACCCGGTGTAAAAACCACTCAGGCATAACAAGTTCCAGCCCAGCAGGCACACTGATTAGCTAGGTTCCATAACCATAAAGTCAACAATAATCTACCTACATGCCCTTTCTGCAGGTGGCTCGCCTACCGATGCTAAGTAAGTCAGTAACAGTTCAGGCGAAATTACGCGGGCGAGTGTTCTGCGTAAACATGAATGCTCCCGTTCCTCCTTCACGGTCCCATGGGCCTCCAGACCTGCGCAACAATCGATTACCCCCACTCACCACCGAAGGCAACTTTTTCCCTTCTCCCTAGGAGTCCTGGCCACTGTAATGGCACTCATGCTTTACGTGTCTCCGTTATCTAGGCCCTTTGCGTTTCCACCTCTGCCTTCCACACAACAGCCGTCCTTTGTACCAGAGAGCAAGTGACGAGCTCCTGCTCCGAGCATTGCAAACTGGGGGTGGATTTTCCCAGCAGTAGGTGTTGGCTGACTACGCCAACCTGTTTGCACTCAGTGATGCCTCTAAATTTACTAGCCGCCCATCAGAAACCCAAGTCACTAGAGTATGAGGACCCTTGGTCACCAAGGATGCATGTGTGCACATACCTGTACACACATGCACACACACACACATGCCCACGTTGTTTTAACTCGTTAAAGAGAAAATATTCATTGTATGACCACTGATTCAATATCTCTATTCCATGGTTCTAGAAATGTCCCTATAAGTTTTATTTATTTATTTTTTTAAAGGACCTTAAAGCTGGCTGTGGGAGCACACACTTATAATCCTAAATTGCTAAGAAGCTGAGGCAGGGAAATAACAACTTCAAACCCAGCCCAGAAAATCTACTGACTTAGCAAGACCGTGTCTCAAAAATAAAAGGAAGGGGTTGTAGTTCAGTACATAGGCGCTGGGTTCAATCTCCAGTACCAGAAAATGAAAAAATAGGTTTAGTAATCAAGGGGAAAACCCTCCTATCCAATCAAAGAAGAGCAGATATGGCCATGGAAGTGATCATTAAGGTTGGTATCCTGTTTCTTTTTTAATGGCTAAGGTTTTGGGGCCAAGTCATGCTGAAACTACCAAAAGGGAAGTACTTCTCTTAGCTTCTGACAGGGAGGGCTGAATCCAAATCTAGCCTTACAAAACCCACTTCCTCCCCCCGAAAGTAGCAGATGTGAGCCCGAAAGGCTTGTGAAAATGAAGGGTCAGTCTCTGACATTGGGACGAATGTCACTGTGTGACACAGAGTGATTTACACAACCCTACTCAAAGTGGTACAGGAAGTTTCGTGATTCATAAAATCATAAATTATAAATCAATTACTGGAGACAGCTTGATTCTTCCCCAGGCCCATTCCTTTCTAAGGTGTAAAATCCTTTTCTAAGATCCCTTGGGCTAGGGGAGCCAAAGGAGAAGGGGACCCCTTGGGCCATTTCTGCTGTCCCCAGCTCTCTCTGCAAACCTTTCACCGCTGTAAATTTCATCTGATATGGGGAGTACCCACCTCAGGAAATAAACAGAGGCTGGAAGAGACAAAGTGAAAAGACAAAGAAAACAGCAGCCCTGGCCTTTGGCAAGAAGGGGACTAAATTCTCCCAGTTCCCAAAATCCAGGTGAAAATGGAAAAATCCTATTAAATATTTAGAACACTTACCCAAACGGTTCTGCACAGCCCCAGAAGCACAAACACCTGCATGCATAACCAATATTTTCACGATTCATCCGACAGAATTTCTGAACAATTTTTTTCTTAAAAAAAAATCATCAAATGCATTATGTTCTTACATTTCTATAGCACTGAAATAACTTTCTCATTCTTTAAAGGAAAAAAGTCAGTGTGGTTATCCCATATTTGAAGTGATAAAAGCCGAATAGTGTAGTTTGGCTTGGCCCTGGGCACTATTCTGGAGATTGGCATCTACCCACAGGTGCCTCAAAACAGCACACATTCGGAAGAGAAACTCCGGCCAGTCACAGGCCAACGGTCTCAGGGTGGCGCAAAGCCAACCCGGGTTCTGTCTCCAGACCCCAGAGGAGCACAGCATCAGACATGCCCCTGCTCCTACACTTCTCCAAATCAAACGTCTTTCCTGTGGCTGGGAACGATACCAAAAGCCTTATCTAAGCTGTCTTGCAGAGATCCTCACATAAAAGGATCAGAGACCCCAATCTAGAGACAGACGCCCAAGGTCTGGGGTGAATAAAGTCACAAAAGCTGAAGAGAAGGGAGGCTGGGGTGGATTCTGACCACAACCTAGCCCCCCTGGCTTGGTACCCAGGGCCCTCTCTCTCTCTCTCTCTCTCTCTCTCTCTACCGCGCCACGCTGCCACTGAAGTCAGAGAAATCACTGACATTTCTCAGGCCGCAGAGCTTAAGGGATTAATCTCTTTTCCCATACTTGAGAGGAATTTTAAAACTAAGAGAGAAAATGGCAATGCAAATACTACTATTAGATATTTATTATGTTGCAAAGCTTGAAAACAGTCAGGAAAAATGGAAAAGTTACTTTTTTCTTATACAAATTTGTTAATGGGCGGCATAATGGGGAGCCCTGTTTGCTGGCACTATGTGAAACATCTACAAATTGCCTCTGCAGAGCATTATAGGTTGTCAGACTAATGTAGTTGAAGATAATTTGGCCTTTCAGTGAATTGAACCTCACAGCACGATTATACTCCACAACCAACCAGAGTGTCACAATTATTCTTTCATGCTGAATTACCATATAATGTCATGAGTCTACCTGTCATAAGTCCTATAGCCTAGGCTGAATTTTTTTCCCTAAATCTATGGTTCGTGGTGAAAAAAAATAATAATTTTTTTTTTTGCTTCTAATGGAAATCTGATTGTTTTTATCAACAATAAATTCCATAGCAAATCAAAGGATATGCTTGGACAAACAATCCGATACTCAAGGTTAAAAAACACACAAATAATAAATTGCTGGTGTGTCATGTTCAATTTTTACTACGGCATTACACTGCAATAACCATAACAGGATCTAAATTGTTGTCAGAACATTAAACAAACCCCCATACTTCACAAAGGCATCCTGTCTGAGTAATTCGCACAACGGAAACAACTATCAAATTTTCCACTGTCCCACCGCTACACCGTACATCAGTACAGTTTTATGTATTTGGACAATTCGTTGAATAAATTACTTCCATCCTGCCTGCTCTTGCCACTTCTGTTAAGAGTCATATCAGTTTTAATTGTCTTTCTGTCTATATGGAGCCACTGTCTTTGTGGCCTTTTCCTGTGCTATTTCCTGAGCACCAAAATAGACTACGAACACCCATCAAAGCAGGGTGCTGGGGACACAAAACTGCAAGAGGAGGGCACCGACCCCCGGGGCAGGGCAGCTGCTGAGCGCGAGGGTACGCGACGTGTGCGCAAATGCAGTCTTTCCAACACCGTAGCTAACTAGAAGCGGCAAGGAGCCAAGCCCCCGCGTCCTGTTCCGTGCCCATTTGGTTTATTTCTCTCTTGGTTCATTATTGCATTCTGCCTGGCATGAGAAGTGGGTTCCGCCTGTAACAAATGGCCCGACTGCATTCATGGTGAGAACCCAGCTCGCCAGCCGGTTCGTGGCCAACCCCACAAGCTCTTTCCTTTCTGCTTCTTGCTCTCCAGAAAAGCAAGTCCACCTTTCCAGACTGACCATCCAGCCTCCGCGAGTGTGCAAGGCTCATGCCGAAAGTACGGCTGTAGGACAAGTAACTATAATGGGCATAAATAAACTTTGTCTATAGGAGGTGGAGTTAATGACTTCCCATCGTGTTTCTCAACACCTTCGATAGTAGACGAAATTGACACGGACCAAAGGGAATCCGATCGATAGGATGCAACTCTGTTTCCTAAATGAGATCCTCTCAGGTTTGCCTCCAGCTTCGATGCCTTTGTGTAGCCAAACTCTGCCTCCCAGGCCAGCTAGCTTACTGGAAACGAAGAATGAGCAGAGACTCCCAGGGGCCCAAACCAACCCGAGTACTGTTACAATGTGACCCTGTCACCCACATCACCATAACCACATCAAGCTCACGCGCTGAAACGTCATCGTACTAGCTATTCACAACCCCACGCTGCCGAACAAGCCATTTTATGCTGCACTCACTACTTTTGCTGCCTCCAACAGGAAACTGGTCGAACTGGTTCCCAAACGCACCCACCTTATACTGAACACTGCCTGACAGCACAGAGCTGGGTTCGGGATTCCACTTAGCCCGGTGTTGCTTCTCAGAACAACACAAAGGAAGGAGATCTCATTTGAAGGGCAGAGCACTGGACTCAGTGTCCCAGTGTTAACTCGGTAGCTGTGCTGATGGTAGAAAGTAACTTTATTTATAACCCCAAAAGCAATAATAAACATAGAACTATGATTTACTCTGAACCTTCCTATTATTAAAACACTTTGTCTTACAGTTTTATTGATTTACAATCTGTCCTGCTTACTTTTTTAGCATCTGAAAACAATCAAGGCACAAAGCTGCAAAATGTTTGGACATTAATTGTTAGGAGACAGCGTTTTATTCCAGGCGAGAGGTTTGAGGCCTCGACAGCGATGCATTCTGGTACTGGAATGATTTATGGTCTTGTAGCAATAACGATGCACCAGGGCCATTAACATATTGGCAGGGCCTAGGATGGATTAGTGGCATTGATTATTTCATGGGCCACTGATACCCATTTGTTACGAAGAGCTCAAAGATGGCCTCTCCCTGACTAAAATCTTTTTACGAGCAGACAGCATTTTAAGTATTAGGAACCTGGGATTTAGTCCATTTTTTATAATCTTGCTGTCACCTCACCTTAGCATGCAACCCCCCCTGAAAAAAGGTGTCAAAAAATTAAAGTTCATTCTTCACCACCAGCCTTAATTCCTCAACTCATCATAACCATGTCTTCTTTAAAAATTAATGATTGCCAGCATTTAGCCACTGGTTGTTGCTATGAAGATCTATGCAAAAAGCAAGGATCCCTATAGAGTGTGTGATATATGGAATACTCTTTATTACTACAATAAAACTTACTGACATTTCAATACTTCTGCAAATAGCATTATAGTATCAATCTTCTGAATTAGGTTGAAAATTAAGTTGTAAATTAAAAGAAAGTGTACTTTGGAATACAACATGATATGTCACCTAGAAAAGGACCTTTGTGCATAACTTAGCTGAGCTGGGAAACAGAGATGAGCCCAGAGCTCGGGCAGCGCTCTCCGCATTCTAAAGATCTTGACTCCTGCAGAAGAATCCATCCAGAAACACAAACAATCCATCACAAGAGACTTTTATTTTTTTTTCCATTGTAAAAGTCAAGGAATTTGACAACAACCTTTTATGAATACAGTGAAACTCCAAATCCTAATATATTTTTCTCTTTTGCCACATCCTTACCATAAATTTCAAATTGGGCAACATTTGGAATAATAAATGCCTTATAAAACACACAGAAGTTACACATACATTATGCTTATAATGTGTGTATACATATATAAAAACTATTTCCTTCCCTTTGTCATCAGATACAAAACTACTCCCCATCCCACACACCCTGACCCGGACTTCAAAGATGCCAGAGCAGAGAGTTACCCAGGGCACTAGAGGACAGCTCCCAAAGCTTGGATGGCCTGAAAACTATTTGGTTCAAAGGCTAATGTCACATGCTGTAAATTACAAACACTGTCAGAATGGAGCCAGCACAAAATGGTTATGGAAAAGACCACTGGCTCTCAAATATGTCGTTTTTGAAAAGTCAAAGATATTAAATCGCTTCAGTCTGTCCTCCATGGCATTCCCTTATAGCCACAAGATAAAACTACATAGTTAGAACAGGGTCCACTCTAGTGATTCAAAATATCTTGATGAAATCCCAGCTGGTGCCTGTTCCCCATGGCTCCCCTCAGGGTCACTCGGGCTTGCCGGCCTAGTTCTGGAACCTGTGAGTCTTTCTGGTGGGTGTCTACTGCTCCGCAACTGTGTCACCTCTATCCCCATTCTCTTCATCTTGAGAGCTCCACGTGGACTTACGCCGAAGAGCACCGAGGGGCTGTGAGCCAACTCTACACACTGGCAAAGGTGAGCATTCTGAGGCACACTCTGAATCAACAGGAAAAGACACCATATTTAATTGTCCACTTGGGTTGCATGTGAAGGAGCAAAACGTGATCCAAGTGCTGACATTCATGACTGTGAATTCAGACGTCAACAGACTTTGGATAACGTGTGATCCTATCAGCCACATCACCATAACCACAAACAAGACACTGTGTGCTTCCCTTGCCCTGTACGCCACCCCATCGACCCTAAGAAGTAACACAGTGTTGTGAAAATATTTTCATTCACAGAATGGGCACAGAAAATAAAGCTGCTCGGAAACCATAGAGCAAAGGGGTTTTGAGGAGAATTGTGGGAGGATCTTACTTTTATTTCATAGATGGAAAAATCAAGACACGCTGAGAAATGACTCCTGTAAGGTCACACAACTCGCGGTGAAGACATGAACTCCTAAACTGCCTGACACTGTGCTTTCTCCCAATCCTACAAAGTCTCCTTTGTATAACATTTTACCTGCTGCTTTTTCCCCCTTCTTTCCCATGTGGATAATTTTCTCATTTCACTCTGGTTTGATGTTCTGCCGCATATTTCTCAAGTTTTGGATTATATGATAAGACACAGACTCAATAATCTATATTACTGCAAATTTAGGAAAACAATCTTGGAGTATGATATATGGTAATTCAGGGTTAAGTAGAAAACAACGCAAGGAGTTTGCCATTTTCCATGTTAAATTTTAAACAGGGAAGAAAGATGCTGTTAATGTACACTCTAGGTACACAGAGGCAATTTGAGCATTCAGCCTTTAATGTATCAGGCCTTCGAACAAACCACCCAACATTAAAGCATACAAGGCAAAGAACCCTCTACAACTCCTTAAATTATCTCTTACTATATCCAGCTGATGAATTAATTGGAAAAGGGAACAGTCCATTTCCCATGGCTAATAAAATTTGCGAAGACTGTCTACAGCTCTTTGTCATGAAGTCCATCACAGGGCTCCCCATCAAACCGAGCTGCCTACCACCATCTTAGGGTGACATGGGAATGGAACTATTGGTTACCTTGGCCAGAAATCCCAAAACACTGTGCATAGCCCTACTTTCTCCCTCAACATCCAGAAACAGATTTTCAGAAAGGTCCCAGGGAGAAAAATACACAACCAATTCAAAAACAAAGGGCTTTTTTCTGGTCAAAAGAAAAAAAAAATTAACCCCACACCTACCCCCATGAGTACTCCATCACCCTATAGTAAATCAGGGTCAGGCTCTAGGGTATAACAGTGAAAGGCAGTCTTCTGGAGGAGGTCTCACTAGCTTTGAATGTATTGAAATGTAAACCATTTCCTTCTTCACTTCTTGCTTAAGGTGGAGAGCAGCTGCCTGCTCCTGGCCATGAACCATCTCTGGTAAACATGGACAATATCCTTTAAGCTTCTTTTTTGTTATTTAGGCAAAGTGTGCCAAAGCCTTGAAGTTCTTCAGACACACTATTTCTCAGATTGTTGGTATCCCCACAGCTCCTCTGGAGTTTTGCCAAATCTCCTCCATCCTTCTCAAACTGCAGAGTCCATCTGGTATTATGGGGCTGGGTGTTAATTGAAGAACAGCTTAACTGTTTGGACATGTTACGCATCTATTACCCAGTTGTCAATCTTGTGATGTTTGCTGTAGGACTCTATCTTTGGGGAAATGAATGCCAAATGAAAATTTATCCTAACCTATTTCTCTCTTTATTCTCTCAGGGCTCTTTTGTGATGATTTGTTAACCTGCTTCCCTTCACTCTACTCACTCAAGTCAGTCACATAACCAAAATTAACAACCAAGACCCAGGATAAGGATAAATGGTTATTGACTAAGATATTTGTCCTCTTTGAGGTATTTATTTTTTTGTCTGCAGCAACCACTCATAAACACAGCTGTTAATATGACTGCAGTAACAGAGAAAACACAATGAAAGGAAAGATCCTCAACAACTCATTTAATGTTTAACATCAAATTCCGCTTTTGATGTGTTTAGACTTTTATTAAATGTTTATTCCAATAAGACTTCATTAATTCACCTAAGAGATTTAGAGGTTTTGAAAAGGCTAAAGTTGAATTTTGTCTGATTTCCAATGGAAAATCAAACTGGGCTCATATCAGGCACTTAATAAATCATCAGTTGGCTAAACAGACAAATCATGGTACATTACAAGACTGTGATGCTGTGGTTCCTACTGCTGGAGTATCTGCCCCTAACTGAGAGAGCCTTGGCTCCAAGACCCTAGTAGGCCATGGACTGTGGACTGAAGATCCAGGAGCCAGTGCTGAGTTCAGGCCTCACAGAGGATGCTGTTGGGTGATGGGCTGTCTGCCAAGCAGTACCGTTGTAGTGACTGGTATATAGTAAGTGGTGCAAATAAGACTGCAAGGTCAGGTCTGACCATCTCAAGAAAAACTAGTGTCTATTTATATGGCAAAATATGAAAGGTTCATTACAATGCATTCTAAACTCATTTCACTTATCCTATGACAGTATCCCTTTCTTATTAGCTGGGGACTACACTTGGAGGCGATACAGCCTTTTAAACATCTAAAACTAGATCACAACTGTGATCCCAGCCCTCTGGGAAGCAGAGTAAGAAGGACTGCAAGTTCAAACCCAGCCTGTGTAACTTAGCAACTTTGCAGAAACCTGTCTCAAAATAAAATATAAAAACTAAATTAAATTAAAAAGGGCTGGGGATGTCAATCCTCAGTACCAGCCCCAAAGTAAATAATTAAATCTAAACATAACCAAAATTAACTTTATATCCAATGAGGGAGATGAACACTGGCCTCAAATTGTTGAACTGTTGAGCTTTTCCTCAAGCAATCTGAGAAAACATGCCCCAGAGCTCAGTAGGGAATGACGGCCGCTTCAATAATCCCAACTGGAAGACCATTTGCAGACGCCGCTTCCATGACACTGCACCCCTTCCAGCTCCTAAAATGAACACAAGTTCTGTGTTTTGAAAGGCAGGATGGCAACAGCCGTAGCTTCTGCGGTGGCATTAGAGAGCTACTGAACGTGCCTGGTTGGTTGAGCTTTGAGGGCTCCACCTGCTCATCACCCGCCTTCTCTCCCGACCCACGGGTGACACGCCAGGAGACCGACGAGGTGGAGCATGCCCAGAAGAGACCACACGCGGGAGGAAATTCTCTTCCAGAAGTCCCTCCATGTGCCACCAAGGTGGCCTCCACAGCATGGCAGTGAGAGCCATGCCATTAAAGGCAAGTTTCCGTTTTATGTGCTCGCGCTTTCGGGATCCCACAGTGCCCGGCGAAGCTTGATTTACCGTCCCTTCGTCCTGTTTTTATAGGCCTCGACTCTGCAAATGGAGCTGATGGAGACCTCCATCGCGAGCCACTGAGTCCTCGGGTGTAACTGCAGATTTACGGTGCCTGCTGAAGCCGCTCTGTCACGCTCATGTCTCCCTGACGTGCCCCTGGGGGGGACTCCCCAGGGCTTGGCGGAGCTGTGCCAGCCCTCCCCTCCTCTCACCTCACCGAGAAGACCTTCCTAGCTTCCCCCATTCTAGACTTCATGATCCAGGAAGCCCTGGACGGACGTGATGACCCCTGGTGGGAACATGGCAGTCACGTGGGAGGTGGCGGGCAAGGTGTTACAGAGAGATCAGGAGTGGGTGGGAAGAGGGAGAAAGGAAAAAGTGACTGTGAGTCACACTGGTGAGATTTTGTTCACAGCCAATCACACACGAGACTGATTCACTGCTCACTCTGCTCGGCTCACTCATTTTTCATATCCTACTTCTCACTGCCCCATCAGCCTGCTCCACCAAGGTCAAATGAAGGGAGTGATAGCACGCACTCCACACAGAGACAGATTATAAACAGAGTCACTCACCTTTCGAGGGGAGCAAATGGGCTCCTGAAATTACCATTTATGAAGATGGACCTGAGACAGGGCGTCACATACTAGGGAGGCAGGCAAAAAGGGCTCAGCCAGTACACAAGGTGGAGTCCTCAGGGTCTCCCCCCCCCCCCCGGCATACAGAAAAGAGGCTGAGGCTGCCCAATAGTCTGGAAGTGAACTAAAGACTATGACTCAATACCAGAGCTCTAGTTTCACCGATGTCCTATTTAACAAGGAACTGGAGAATGTCTAAGAGAGAAAGTAACATTTGAGCAGATTTGAATTGAAGTGCACTGGACAAAGGGGATCATTCCAAGATTTTTATACTCTTTAGGATGCAGAAGGGTGCAAGCAACAGAATACCCAACCCAAAATTGTTCCACCAGTACGACTGGATTCTATAACAACACATGATGTCCAAAGGTATGAAGTTTTCCAGGTCATTCACCAGCTGGTGAAATCATCAGAGAACTCTGAAAGATGTCCCTTACTTCATATTTTTAAGCATTAGTGTCTTTGTCTATAAAAGAAATGGAGTTGGACTAAATCAAGTGCCTAGCAGTAGAACTTCCTTAAAAAAAAAAAAGCTGACGTGGATCCTTAAAAGTAGAGCTGCTCAAGCCGGGCGTGGTGGCTCACACCTGTCATCCCAGCACTCGGGAGGCAGAGGCAGGAGGATTGCTGAGTTTGAGGCTTGGCTGGGCTACATAGTGAGCTCAGGGCCAGCCTGAACTGCAAAGTGAGACCCTGTCTCAAAAAAAAAAAAAAAAAAGTACAGCTGCTCTTCCGGTAGTGGGCTTGGCTAGCTCCTTGGCCTCTCAGCCCCTTGATTATCCTCAGCTCCTCTCCTGAGGCTCCTTCATCACCGGGTGGTTTCTCCTTCCAAGATGTCTCCCTAGTATTGACAGAGCCTAACACTGATGATTCTAAAGCACCTGGCCTTGATACTGATAGAATTAACAATACTGAGGGACTCCAGTGACTTAATGAAAAACTTATAATCATTATCAAATATGGCAGACATGAGTCTTCTGAAGTCACGTGCTCACAAATCGGGAAAGGATGGGATGGAAAAAGAAAAAGAAGAAATGTCAGGGTTATGATTTTTAACCTTAAATGTTCCTCAAAAGCCATGCGCTAGAGACTTGGTCACCAGCCTGGGCTGTTATTATGAAGTGGTGCTATCTTCAGATACCTGCTGAAAGGAAATGGGGTGACTGGACGGGGCCCCAAAGGTGACCTTGGGGTCTCTGCCTTCCTCTGCTCCCTGTCACTGTGAGGTGAGGAGCTCTGCTACTTCACACATTCTCCCCCATGATGTTCTTCTCTGCTATGAGCTCAAAGCAACAGATCCAAGGGACCCTGTACTGAAACGGTTGAGATTATGAGCCAAAATAAATCTTTCCTCCTTAAGCTGATCTTTCTCAAGTACTTTGTTTACCATAGCAATGGAAAGCCAGCACAAAAGGAAAGACAATGTAACGCACTTTATTTCAATTAAGTCAAATTTCATTAAGTTTTCTTTATGTAGAAAAAAGTCAAATGTTCTAAATGCCCATCAATATGCAATTGGCAAAGAAAATGTGACCAACTAACCATGCTGCCATTAAACACCATGTTTCGGGAGACTTATTAATGATATGAAAATATAATTAAAATGCATACTGACAGAGGATGCTAGATAGGATTAGGAAATAATTCTAGTTTTCTAAAATTTAATGTATATATTTTTTAAAAACCAGGAAAGATAATTCAATGAAATATTAGTAGGGCCAACTTCTCTATAAAGGGATAATGGGTTTCTTTCTCTTCAGATTTTCTGAATCTTTTCAAACTCCCTATAGCAAATCTTTATTGTTTCTAATAACAAAAATGATCAAATCAAACTGAAAGGTCTAAAACAAAATCGACATAAATATTCTTTAGTCTATTCCCACCCAACTAAACGGCTCTAAAAAGTCCAGGAGACTTGGGAGAATGCGCCCGTGAAATCCAAATCAACTCTAAAGGTGCTGAGAAGGAGAATGGCCTGGACCAGCCTTCAAAACCCTCTTAAGTGATTTAAAAATATATATAAACTATTTCGTCCTCATGCTCTATCAGAAAGACAGACAGGTTAACAGGATGTAAAGATCGCGGAAACTCTCAAAAATATCCCCCTGACTTGCCGCTACGAATCATGGTCCTGCGTGGAAGAAGAGTCACGATGCTTCCTCCATATTTCCCAGAATCCCCTGATTCCCCAGGTTCCCTCTCCCAATAAAAGATCTGCATTCTGTGTGACCTCTCACACCAAGCTGTACAGCCATGTGTGAGGCAGCTTTAGTAAACTTAATTTTATCACTTGTCAGCTTTCTCAACCTTTGAAAAATTACTCAATACCAGGATTAATATACAATATAATATCCAAGCGGTTAGCCAGCTCTGAACTCATATCATCCCCAAATGATGCTTGATGAGCCTGGGGAGGGACCGGGGGCCTTTCCGGGCTGCCACGGCCTTGAGGCTGTACAAAAGCCACGGGTGTGAGCACAGGCACAAATCCACTTTTGAACATCATTGGCATGATAGATAATCTATGCCATGCCTGAAAATATGTCTCATGGATCTCCATGCAATGGATAACTTATTAATTTCTCTTTTTTAAATCCCATTTATCATTTCTAGCAAGGCCCTTCTCCCAAGACCTTGGCTTTCACTGGGAGACGGCTGGGACCGCGTCCTGGGGCCTCCAGGAGGCAGAGGATGAATTCCGTTGCTATCCCGGACAGTGAGGCTCTCGTAATCCCCGGGGAGAAGTAAGTGCACTCTGGAGGTGAGTCACGGGGAAGAGCGGCCTCACCACCCGCTGTGTGGCCATTATCACCCAGCACACCTTGCGGAAGAAAATTACTTTGCAATGTACAGCAAAAAATCTCAGACCTCGTCTCTTCAGGCCATTTATTTGGGGAAAGGAAAACGAAAGAAAGAGAGGAAAGAGAAATAGGGAAGGACTGAACAAACCTTTGGGGGATGGAAGACGGGTGAAGGAAATACCAGACCCCTAAGCATGAGCTCTAAAATACAAAGCTTCTTTAATGTATTCCAAACTGGGAAAGCGATGCCCCCAGTTCCATAAGGTTCTAGATTTCTTGAATGTACTGAATATATAATGGTTTGTTTTTAAATTGCCTCGCCGGTATTAAGTGGCGGTTTAAGTTTTTTTCTACTTGCCAAACTCTTGTGTTTTAGAATTCATTCATTCATTCAATCATGCGTTCATTCAAGTTTTCTCTTGTGGGATTGAAACAACACTAATTCTTGTCCAAAAACTCTAAATTAACTGATCTCAGATATTCTCTTTATTCATAAAATATCTTAAAATATACATTTGGGGATGATATTCAGTTATACTAACTTCCTTTACTTTCTGTTCCTTTGTACCTTCCCTAGTTGTGTTGTTTATAAAGCAAACAAAAAACCTCAAATGGGTTTTTGGCCTAGGTCTTATTTTCTGAAATGATCCTTCTAGAGTTGGCAAACCTATGGTTTCAAAAAAAAAAAAAAAGCAATATCATACCATTTTCTTAGGAGAAAAAAAAAGCCAGATTGACCTTTTATTTCCCAATTAATTCTTCCTTTGCCTAGTAGAACATATTTGGGGTTGGGGGACAGCATGTTTTCTGCCTTTAAGTAAAATACTATAAACATTAAATATTGAATCACCCAGTAATTCACACACCCTGGTTCAAGGGATGACACCACTTTTCCCCCGAAGGAAAGAGTGAGGCCCGCCACCAGCACACGCCTCCCTAACGCAAGAACAGATCTCTTTCCGGAAACATTTTCAAAAGGAGCAGGTAAATATTATTGTTTGCTACATCAAGGCAACGATAGCAGAGTAAGGTAAATTTAGTGGAAACATTAAAATAATGGCAGGGGAAGAAGATGTATTCTGCACAAACACTGTGTGAACTTATTGGAAATAATTAGCTGCTCCGTTTGAATTAAATGAGTGTGAGTGAGTGTCGTCGGGGTCGGGGAAGGTTGAAAGAGAAGGCCTGGCGCTCCCGGCTGGAGTGTGCAGGCCTCCCTCTGCCGCGGCGCGGCTGGCAGGGAAATCTGCAAAGATGCAAACAATCCCAGAGAATTCGGTTAGCTGTAAGTAAATTGCACTAGGAGCTAAGGGCGGGCACACTTTAGCAGGCAATTCCTCTCTGTCTTTCATTCTGTTTGTCTGTGTTAAATTCCCCCTCTGCCCTCATCCATTCTCACATCCAGTTCCCTGCTTTGTCCATCCATCAATCCCCTCACTTTGTCAGTGCTGACTTCATCCCGGCTCTCACAGTCGCACTGCAGCCATCCTGAGGCCACCGGGGAGCCCCCGCCCGCCGCCGCCGCCTCCTGCTTCCTGATCTGCGATCTGCTGACGGAGGGCCCAGCCGGCCGCTTGTCGTTTTCTATTGCACAGGCCAGCAAAAACACTAATACTCAACCCGATTCCTATCGTCCTGCTTTTCACCTTTCCTAGCGAGGGGAATTGCGAGAGAAAGACACAGGGAGAGAGAGACGGGGGCGGGGGCAAGATGGGAGAAGGGATAATGGAGAGAGATGTTTGCTGAATTTTCTAAAACAATTTGCACACCAGTCAGGTGGAGGTTCAATCCAGCTCCCCGTACCACACATCAATAGAAATCACAGGGAGAAAATGTGGCACTAATTAAGGGTTGATAAGGTGTAGTCAAGTGCAGTTTGGGGGGGGGGGGGGACAGCAGACTATCCAAGCCTGTGCCGGCTCGACCTTCCATTGCCAATGTAGGATGGAAATTTTTCAGCGCTACATGTATATATTTTTAAAAGTTTTAGCTTCAGAATCAGATAAGCTGAGAGACAAAATGTCAAATGATCACTTTGACTCAAAAGATCATGTCCAAAACATCTTGGGGGGGGGGGTTGCTTACTAAACAAGAAAAATAGTTCCCTAGCAACAAAACTATTTTAAAACCTTCTTTCGTGTATTGCCTTAGTTTGTGCTCTTAATTCAATGGTGCATAATTCCAAGCATCTACCAGACTAATAAAATACTTCTTCCTTAAATTTTAAACTCTTTTTTCTTCTCCGTAAACATAGCAAACATCACAATAAGCTATATTCGGGATGATAAAAACTTTTCAGTGTTATATATTCTTTTAAATTTTATTCTCCCAGTGGGAGGAAAAATTCACTTAAAATATGAGTAATAAAATTAGTGTAACTATTTATACAACTATGAATAAAGTAATTTTAGAAGTTTGGTACGGTAGGGTTTTCTGTACAGGGTTTCACAAAGAACAGTGAATTGTAACCAGGTAGTCAGCACCTGCAAGGCATCTTCATGTTATGACTTGATCCTTTTAGCAGTCCATTCTCTAAGGACTGATACCAGCCATTCAAGAACTTGTCCCCAAAGTATAACACTCCTCAGGGCACCAGGATTTAGAAGTAGCTGTTGGAACTCCCAAGTTCTACTCCAACAGATGGGCCTATCCCTTCATGTCACCTAAAAGCTTCTTTCTAATTAAAGAAAAAAACCTCTGAAAGATTCACTGGGATAAAAATGATGAGCCTGAATCAGTTTCTCTATGCAACTTAAGACCACAAAACGCTAAGCTTGAAGACTTCATGTATTATTCCAAATTCTCATTCGGGGAAACAAGTTGCTTTTTTTTTTTTTTTTAACTAACTGAAACCCTGTGAGACTGCTTCCACAAATATACCAGGAGAAGTTTCCCAAAGGCCTTAACAAATAACGGTAGCCTAAGAATATGCATGGCCACTCAAGGCAGTGACTTGGAAGGGCTCAGCAGTCATGTGGAAGTTTCAGTTTGGGTATCTTTGTTGGGAAATCAATCACAGTACCTTGCGACCACATCTTGAATCCTTGAGAATCTGAGGCACAAACTGAGAGTAACCAACCCAGGCAAGAGAAAGAAAAGGTCACAGAAGGGAAAAGAAAGAGATACCTTCAGTACACACTCTTGCCACAAGTCTCCTCATCCACCGCTAGCCTCTTAATCTCCGCACCCAGAGGGGCCTGTGGCAGTGACAGAAGAGGTGAGGAGAGAGGGAAAGAGACAGCAGCAAAAGTCTCCTCTGCTGTGCTACTATACACATCAGACATCTCTAATTAGACAGCAACAAAATTTTATTAATAGGATGGACATTATAGAATGAGCTTGTTATAAATGGGCCCTGTCAGGGCCTTATTCAGCTACCAAATGAGTATTCTCAGTTCAGCGCTCTCATCTGAGGCATCACGCCTCGTGGTGGATAACAAATGATTGCTATTAACCGTATTGTTAGTAATGATGGCTGAAAACAAACAAAAACCCATAAATAACAGTCTACAGAAAAATTAACCCATAAACTTGATAGATATCCAGCTGAGAAATAATAAATGACACTTTGGGGCCTGCTGGGAGAAGCTAGTGGTTTTTGTTTTCCTCTCTGTCATTAACACATTTTCTGTGCTAAAAATTAGATTCTGATATATAATTATCAACGCTCCCAGATATTAATTCTGCTATGGCTCCCTCGGCTTCTCTTCTGTTGGGCTGTAATGTTATTCACAGATTACTCTGAGAAAACACATCAAACACTTAACAGAACAGGTCAAAGTGACAAGCAGCTTCTGACAACACCAACCTGCACTGTCTTTGGGAAAAAGAAGCCCAGGGACACAAAACAAATTTCTCATATTAATTAACTAGCGCTCCCTTCCAGCCACAACAGGCCTGTGCCATGTGACACGAGCTAAGCAAATCCCCTACTTCTCTAGTGAAAGCTGCCAAAGGAAGCCAGAGTGGCAAAATTATCTTGCGTTTATGACATTCGAATCCACATTCATTAATGTCTTTCAGGGAACAGGCAGGATTCAAAAGGAGCTTTCCAGCTGCAGAATATCCCTCTCCCTGAGCCACCGCCTTCAAAGGGACGAGCAGACAGGCAAATGCATGAACACACGTACACACGCACACGTGCACACGCACACACACACACTCACACAGAGGTGCAAGCATGGGAGCAAGAGATCTTCCCCAAAAGGAGCTCGAATTTCAGCCAAGGACCCCTTGTTAGCACCGCAAAGCCCTTGACCTCCCAGTGTCACTACTCCTGCATGATTAATTGACCTGGCCTGGACTATGAGCTCACCTGCCACTGCTTATGTGTCTCAGGAAACACAAAGAGAAGTGAACTGCCTCGCGTTTTTGCACAACAGACCTCCCAAACAGAGGAAGGCACACACAGACACACGCGCATGTGCATGCTCACACGCTCCTCTCACACGCACATGTAAACCCCTTGACATCGCAGCACTTGGTATGTTCTCTGGTCTCTCTAAAAATTTAATTTCAAGGAAAATAACATAAGGAACACTCTTTTAAAACCAGAAGTGTTTCGGTGTCGTGACTACATGAGGTAGAATCGCGGTGTTAGGTTAAAAAATAAGAAACGACAACGGAGACCAAAGACGAACATGACAGTAGGGTGAAGTCTGTGCAAAGACGACAGTGCAAATAAGCGAATAAGCAGGTTTAGGACGCATTTCCCAGGCCTGTTCTTCCGCAGGGGGAAAAGAGGCAGCAACCTCCTATCCCGTGCAAATGTCATCAGCGCTGTTCCTCTGCCTTGGGGAAGGACTACAAGCCAAAGCAGGGACATTCTTCACGCTCAGGCCGAGCAGCCGCAGCTCGGAAACACGCAAGCAGGTGACATAAAGGATAGGAGAGCTGCCGCTGAGAAAGCAGATAACTGGGTGGGGCTGGTCGGCCACTCGTTTAGAAAACCCTGTTAAAGCCAAACAGGGGCCGGCAGCCCTCCCAGACAAGGCCCAGGGCTGCCTGCTCATCTAAAGAAGACTTTTTTTTTTTTAATGGTATTTTTTGAGGCAGGTTTTTGAAAGATTTGAGCCAGGGCTGTCGCCTCCCCCGTGCCACGACTCATCCCCGTGATCACGTCGCCTTGATGACAACAGCTCGAACGGCAAACCCCGCACCTCCCATGCACCCCATGCTCTCCCTATCTGGCATCGCGATATTAAATAACTATAAAACTAGAAAGCCAAAATAACTAAATCACCTGGAAGCCAATTTCTGAGAGTTAAACCACAAACCCGGAAAATGGTGGAGTGTGTTGAAATAATGTAAAGGAAACCCATAAATTCAAACTTTATGTTCTGTAAAGAACAAATATGAAAAAGGCATCAAAATAATGAAAGATTGTTTATGTATTCTGGCATGAAATGGGAATGTGTTATGAGAGAGGGAGCGGTGGCGGAGACAGATCGACGGAGCTGACAGCGTGGTATTCATCCTGCGTGGTGAGCAGACGTCCCGCTAGTGGCGGTAGACAGCGCAATAAATCAAGGGCTCTCGAAGCTGTACCTACAGCTTATTACATCCAAGATGACAAATAAATAATAATCCCTGTCAGAGCGGCCCTTTGCTCAAGGATTGAGCCTGAAACCTCTGGCTCATCACTCCTCATCTTAAGTGAAAACACTAGAACTGGGGAATTGGAGGCCACGGTTTGCTAAGCTCATGAAACACAAAACAAGCGGGGCCCAGGAACTAGGACTGAACAAGAAAGGTCAAGACAGAAGGAAGGATAAACATTTAAATAATCCTGATCGAGAGGCGGCTAAGCTGCAGGGTGAATGGGGGGCAGCGCGTCCCGATCATTGCGGGGTAGGGAGGACTCGCAACACTGATTCCTCATCCCCAGCTCGAGCAGGTAGATCCCAGCGGCACCGTCCGGCCAGGCCCAGAGTCCGAGACACACAGGCCCCGAGCACCCGTGGCCCCCACAGTGCCAAGCCCCGTTCGCCCTCCCGCCCTCTCTCACCCCCGAGCCAGCCCTCCCTGCAGAGCCACCGGGGCGCCCCAAGCCTCAGGGGAAGACAGTGCACACCAGACAACTGAAGGCTGAACCGGAAGCCCATTCCCGCGCCTCCCTGCTCGGCACCTGGTGCTTCAGTGCAGAGATGGCGCCATCTACACCCTCACTGGGAAAGCCGCCTGGCTCCTGTGGGTGTTACGACCTTGAACCTGTCCCTTCACCTTGAGCATCACTCTTCCCATTGTCCCTGACTGGGGAGGTGGAGGGTTTCTCCAAGAGCCTTGGACATTTCATTCAGATCATCCCTCTGAGTGGGGTCCACGTCTATAAAATGGGTCCCAATCTGGCTTCTTAAAAACAAGGCCGTTCTCTTCTCCCTGTCAGACACATCTCTGAATTCCTTTACTGCCTTCCAGGAAGCACAGAGGGAGAAAAGATTCTGATAGAGTCAAAGAAGATTTGATCCCAGCTTCTCCTGAGTGGCAAGGACACACACACACACACATACACACACAATCCTAATTACCCTTTAATATCCTGTCTTTTATTTTTCAGCCAGTCTACTACAAATCCCCAGTACCCCTAGGTTCTACGCTTTGTGATTTGAAAGAACTGCATAAAGAGGGTCACAAAAAGAAAGAGAGATCATTACAAAGGCCTAAGTCCCGCTGGCCCCAAAGAGTTTCTCGTATTACAATGCAGACATGGCCGGCATTTTATCCTTATCCTCAAGTTCAATGGGGTCCTTGCCCCTGCCTCGTTACCTCTGCTCCCTTTGACAAAAAGGTGCTGCCAACGTGGACTCCAGTTCATAACTGATTCCAGGGAAAATGGATGGCCTAAAGCAGGCCACCTAACTTCAAAGTTTGGGTTTCAGTGTATGAAAAAAAGTAGCACTGATACATTCCAGCCGACAGGACTGTTTGGAAATCAAATGACAGGCCCTAACATAACCTAGGTGCCAGTCCCCATTTCATACATGGCTCACCACCTCCAATCTGCTGTTTCCCTGTGTTCTGTCTACTAAAGCAAAATTCGGAATGAACACTATGATCCGTGTGACTGTAGATCCCCTGAGTGAACAGAAGACAAGGTCCTTGTGAACATCACTTAGGGCCAGAGCAGAGCCACCCAGCCCAGAAGGTGAGAGAAACTGTTAAAAGTTTCTGAGCTTGGGCATCTGAAACGAACAGACACTTTCCAGAGGAAGATGTAAAACCATCTAAAAGGTATATGAAGAAATGCTCAACATCACTAGTCATTCGAGAGATGCAGATGAAAGCAACTCTGAGATATTATCTCACTCCACAAAGAATGGCTACTATTTCAAAATTAGCCAGCAACAAATGCTGGTGAGGTTGTGGAGAAAACGGAACCCTTCTCCCCTGTTGGTGGGAGTATAGACTGGTACAACCTCTATGGAAGTCAGTGTGGAGATTCCTCAAAAAACTAGGATTAGAGGTCCATTTGACCTGGCTGTTCCCCTGCTGGAGATATACACAAAAGAATTACAAGATTCCTATCACAGTGACATATGTGCACCGATGTTTATAGCAGCTCAGTTTGTGATAGCTAAATCTTAGAAACAACCCAAATGCCCATCAACTCTAGACTGAATAAAGAAAATGTGTTTTTAAATAAAATGGAATATTACTCTGCTATAAAGAATGATGAGGTTGAGTCATTTATACTCAAATCCACGTACCTTCAGGACATACTCATAAGTGAAATAAATAGGTCACAATGTGTAAATATTGTATCCTTTCTCCATATGAGAAACTGAAGTTGTAAACGAGTTCTAGAAAGCATGATTAATATTGTGAAACAATAAATATTCAAAGGGAAATGAGGTTTAGGGGTAAGTAATGAAGGGAAAGAAAAAAATTGATGGTTAAAAAAAGGAAACAAAGCTTGTGTATATAGGGGCGGGGGTTGTAGGGTGGGTAGGGGAAGGGGAAAAAATGAGACTTATACTGGTACAAATTCTCAATGTTGAGTGTAATTGTGATGTGTATATATAATGTTCCAATAAATTAAATGGGAAATAAAGTTTCTGAGCTACAAATGAACAAGTATGACACAGCAAGGTCTCCTCCTCCTGCACCCACAATTCTCCTCTGAAAGATATAGCCCAAAATGCAGAAAATTAATATGCAATGCATGAAGGCATGCATTACACTAATGCTATGCCCAAGATCAGGAAAAACTAAGTTGCCAGTGGTGTGGGGTTTTTTAAATACATTTTATATGAATTTTTAAAATAATGGAATTCTTATTTGGGAAAATAGTTCTGTATTCAGTTTCCAAAAAAATAGTAGTTATAAAGACAAGGAAGGAACATTTCAAAGTAGATATGGACTCATGGCAAGAGGAAAGGGCAGTAACCGAAATGGACTCTTGGCTCGCATTTTAACTGCACGGCCTTATCCCTCTGGAAAAAGATTTTTAAAACATACAAGATGGGCCAGAGGGTTAGCTCAGTGGTTCTGGCGCCTGCCTCACAAGCGAAAGGTCCTGAGTTCGATCCCCGGTAACCACATACAATGCTGGGC